>PVIY010002675.1:0-124434 GCA_004026745.1 Myrmecophaga tridactyla
GGACTTGAATAGACAATTCTCCAAAGATGTACAAATGGCCAATAAGCACAGGAAAAAATGTTAACACCACTAATCAGGGAACTGCAAATTGAAACCCCAGTAAGATACCACTTCACACCCACTAGGATGGCTATTATTTAAAAAGAGGAAAATGGCAAGTGTTAATGGGGATGTGGAGAAATAGGGACGTTTGTGTATTGATGGTGGGAACATAAAAAGGTACAGGCAATACAGAAAACATTTTGGAGATTCCTCAAAAAGTTAACCATAGAATTACCATATTCTATGGCAATCACACTTCTATGTATGTACCCAAAGAATTTAAAGTAGTTACTCAAACAGGTATTTGTATACGGATGTTCATAAAAACATTATTTGCAATACCCAAAAGGTGAAACAACCTGTGTCCATCATAGATAAATGGGTAAACAAATATTATTCAGTCATAAAATAACAACACAAATGAAACTTGTAAGCATTATGCTTAGTGAGATAAACCAGACTCAAAAACACAAATTTGTATGATTCCATTTATTTGAACTATCTAGGATAGGCATAATCATAGAGACAGAAAGTTGATTAGAGGTAACCAGGGCTAGGGGAGTGGTAGAATAGGGAGTTATTACTTAATAGGTGCAGAGATTCTGTTTGGTGTGATGAAAAAGTTTTGGTAATGGATGGTTGTGATAGTTGCCCAACATTATGAATGTAATTAATGCCTCTGAATTATACACTTAAGAGTGGTTAAAATGTTACATATGTTACCATGATAAAAAGTAAAATAGGTTTAAATATATAAATTGTCATTTTAGAAAAAAAGTATATATGTATGTGAAAGGTTTGTAATGTTTTGTATGAAAAATGTTAAATTGATAGGGGGTTAGACAGGTTTATTTATTTTTTTTTTTTTTGCTGATATTTTCTAAGGTTTTGACAACAAATATAAGCTGTTTTTTAATTAGAAAAAATAAGTTATTGCCATGTGAAGAGCGGGTAAAGTTATTGCCAGTGAAGAATTTGTACTTGTCTACACAGCCAATATTCACATATTCTACAAATATATATTGAATGTCTTCTATATTTCACATACTACAGGGATGCTTCAGAGAACAAAGCAGACTTCTTTTCCTTCCTGAAGCATATTTTGTAAGGGACATGGGCAGTAAATACACAAAACACATAAATGCATGTATACATACATCCCTCCATGCATGCATATAGCCATGTAAAGGGAGAAAAGAGTGAAAGGGGAGCATATTTGTGTTGGGGTAGCTGAGGAGGTGATATTTGAACTGAATGAAGTAATAAAGTAAAGAATAGGTCATTTGAGTATATGAGGAAAGCTCTTTCCTGACAGAGAAAAAAATCAAAGTCAAAGATCTTTCAGCAAGTGTTTATTATTTATCTATTCACGTACCTATCAGATAAAAATGAAGGATATTTTAGATTTCATTAACGGAAGATCAGGCATTAATACTGCCATGTAATTTTTACTGGTCAAATTTCCTTTAGGGTTTTCTGCTAAATTTAGTTCTTGGTGTCACATTTTAAAGAAGAGCACTGAAAAATTGATGCAAGTCAAGAAGAAATTGTTCAGGATAACAAGGGGATCTGGAAACGGTGTCATTTGAAAGGCAGCAAGAAATATAGATGCTTAACCCAGGAAAAAGAAGACCTGACACAGGATGAATGAGGTCTGCCATTCAGACACAATCAGTGTATTCTGTTTGGCTTCAGAGAGCAAAAGCAAAACAAAAGTTACAGAAAGAAGGACCTTAACCAAATATAAGAACACAATGGTAATGATTACAGCTCTTCTGCAAATAAACTCACTAGTAGTGAGTTCCCAGTTCCTAGAGGTAGGTAAAGCTGGAGGATCCCATGTCATGCCATCCTGTGGGGTTGGTCCCTTCCATCAATAGGACCTGATCCAGATTGCCATTCTACTTTGCAAATGACATAGAAGTTAGTCTGGAGTGGTGATGGCTTACCATAGAAGGGACTTGGCCCTCATCAGAATCATTCTGGTGTCTACCATGACTACAGCTTTGATTTGTGAGGTTTAGGAGATGTTACAGCTGAAATACCAGAAATAACACCTAAACCTAAATAGTCCTGGAACATCAAGCTGGGATGGGCCTGAGACATGCTGTAGACCAGGGCCATTCATGGCTGGGGGCGGAAGAGGGAGGTGGCAACTGCCCTCTCAGCACGTGTGGAAATAAAGGCATCTGGCTTCTAATTCAGTAGCAGATTGGGTTATTTAACAAATGCTTAAGTGAGCAAATGATGGTTCTATTTTGATAGGTGTTAATCAAAGCTATTGTCACAGAAGCAGAGTCTTTTGCTACAATCTGTTCTTTGATAAATGTGCAAAATACATCATGGGGACCTTTCTTCTAGCATTAGCATTGCCTGGAGCATAAGAGATGAATAGAAAATATTAAGAGAATGATTTTTTTAAATATTTTAACAAACACATTACACCTATACACCCCAATAAGAACTGTTACTTTGTTATTATTTTTCCAAATAATATTGATAACTTATATACTGAGGCACAGATTCTTCATGGTTTGGCCCTTGCTAAACCATATCCCCATCATTATATCCCCGTCACCTTGCACAGAGCCTGAAACTGAAATAAGGTAGGTACTCAATAAATGACTGTGAATGAAAAAATGATTGACTAAATGACTACACAATAGCCCATACATTCCAATGATGGTGAGGTTGCTCAGAATATTTTAGAACCTGCTTTAGGATTTAACACTAATATTTTTCTTTCAACTTGCTTTTGTGGTTAAAAATTTTTATCCTTGAATGTTCTATTTGCAAACAGGCAAATAGGTAGGCAAGGTGGTAATAGCATTTCAAAATTTAAAAAGGAGTGAAGTTAACCTGGTGGTGCCTTCTAGAACTGTAAAAGGAGTGTCTGTCTCTGAAATACACCAAACCAGAAACTTTTTCTCATCCCCATTGCCCTTTGTCTTCATTACCTGCCCAGGATATTGTATGTTCTCCTTAAAAAGTGTTCTTGTTTCTAGTCTTTTCTTCCTCTGTTCCATAGGCTCAAAGCCCACAAGCAAAACTCCATGACCTGTCTCTGACCTTTGCTAGTTGTATAGCTTAAAACAACTTCCCTAAGCCTCATCTTTGTAGCCTATAAAATGGGGATAATATTAAAAGCACTGACTTAATGTTTATGAAGATTAATTGGAGGAAACCACAAATGCTCAAATGCTTTCCATTAATATTATGTCCTTCCCTTGCTTAGATTTTTATTAGTAACTTCCTTACCTATGGCAAAAATGCAATCTCTTTGACAGGAATTTCAAGACTTCTTATGATTTGAGCCTCAGTTACAGTTCCATTTTGAATCATCCCTCTACTTCCTAATGCTCCCTTCTAAACCCCCAAGTTCCAACACAGCAGATTACCCACATCCCTATTTGCTGCTCTGATGCTTGCTGACTGGCTGTTTCCTTCCCCTGAAATTCCTCTTCCTGGAATGACTACAACCATATCTTTACCTGATTAATATTTGTTAAACCATCCAATGTTAGCGCACATGCTATTGCTTTCTGGCACCTCCATTGTATGCTAATTACTTATTTACATGTTCTTACCCCCCGGACTTTGAGCTGCTCAGTCGGTAATAGACCTTGTTTTCCTCTGTAGACCCAGTATTTTGCTTGCTTCCTGGAAATAACAGGCTTGCTGAATAAATTTGAAGATTATTTCAAATGAATGAGCCACAGAATTTATTTCTGCAAAAACACATTGCAGATTCTAGAGTATCAATAGACTTTGGGGGTGACTGGCTTTTTAAAGGGGGTGGTACTCTGAAATTGATTTGTTTAACCTAGCACACATTACTATTAAGTGACATCTCAGATTTAGACTTTGAAATTCACTCTAAGTAGGAAATCAGACCATCTATACTCCTATTAGATTCTGGAGGGGATGAGCAAAAAGAGTATTAAATGAATGAATGTGCTATTCCATTATTACAAAACCTAACAGTGGACAGCACTGTGGGTTAACATGAACATATCTCAACTTTTCCATGAGCACCTTGAGAGCAGAGACGGCTTTAGTCATCTAGCATGAATTATGTGTTTGACACACGGTAGGTGCTTAATTCATGCTTCCTAAATTAGATTGAAAGAGGAACAATGTATTTCCGTAAATTGTGAGATGAACATTAAAACAGGACTATCTTTCAGACTGAGAGTATTTGACAGACTTGGCACCCGTGGTAGAGCTGAGTAAGCTTGTTTCCTTGGCATCGTGACAAAGAATACCGGCTGAAGTAATGAGGAATGTTCATTAGACCTTCACTATGCTCCTTCTGCTACCAAATATTTCAGTTCCAAACAGATTCTGAAATCTCTTTCATCACTACCCACTAACATATTAGGGGGATCACTTCTACCTTGTTCTCAAATCACCTGCTTTTACAACATGAAAGTTGCTATCATTTTGGAAATTATTATTCTAGTGACTTAATTAAGGATGGAAAATATTTCATCTTGTGTGTATGTCAGTTCTGATAGAGTGGGCGTGGATGCTGGCCCTTTGTTGAGATGGATTCTGAGATTTAATCTAGACTCAGTGGAAAAGAGAACCATTAACAATTACAGGAGAAGAAGTTGCAGATATGCCATGTATTTACAATGCTTGGAATAAGCAGTTAAGTTAAAGAAATCTTTTCCAGTCAATTTTAATTATAACAGAAAATAACAGGTTCAACATTTCTAGTAGCAAAGGGTTTGACAACAGATACAGAGCAAAATCTCTTATAAAGGAATGAAAATATATATATGTATTTTTTTTTCTTGCATGGGCAGACACCAGGAATTGAACCCAGGTTTTAGGCATGGCCAATGAGAATTCTGCCTGCTGAGCCACCATTGCACCACCCATGGAATGAATATTTTTATAAATACATGTGTCAGGAAAATGCCATAGGTGTCATGAAGTAAATATTCTTAATCCCATTTAACCAATGAGGAAAGAGAGGCTAAGGGAGAATAATAAACTTATTCAAGGTGATAAAGTTATAAGTGGGTTCTTCAGGGTTTGGTCAAGGTCTGTTTCAACAAAATGACTATTCTCCTTCTACTCTCCTACATGAGATCCCAATATACATACATAGATGCACATACTCATATTATATGGTATATATGCATATACAATGTAAACTTCACATACCTAGAACGTGATAAAGAATTAAGTAAAATTCTCACAGCTGATGATTCAGAAGTCTAAAGCTCTTTTTCTTACTTTTAAGTCCTTCAGTATTAATTTGGATCCTATAGACTCTTAATTTACTTACTACTCTAATAACTTGCTTATCTGACCTTTGCTAAGTATAGGAAACACACTAGGAAAGTTTACACAGACAGAAGAAATTAGAGCTGATAGGTAATGAGCCTACAAGTGGAAGGAAAGCCATTTTACTGCCTATTGTAATAATCAAGGCCATAAGAATAATGTTTGTTATTAAGAAAAGACAAATTTGCATTCTGCACATACTGTCCAACAAGTCAGATATGCATTTGAAACTTTAAGTAATATTTTCATAAAATGTTGCTAATTTTTTAAATTTAAGCACAGCAGCTTATTCTTCAGTTATCTAAAAAAGTTACTGATGGAGAATTTGTTATTCATTGCAGTGCTAAGTCAAGCACAGAATTTAAAGGTATTATTATGTAAAACATTTGCAGATTTTATTCTCATGACAAAACACAAGCATTTTATAAACTTAATAAAATGTAGAGATGCTTTCTTGGGCCTGATATGAAAGGTTGTTATTTTCAACCATCTTTTATTTCCATCTTTCATAATAGAGTACAACACTTAAGCCTACAGTTAGCCAGAACACCAGCTAATTACATAAACTTTCTCACCCTGTGTCTGAGGTGAGAGGAGAAGCTCCTTTTGTTGGGTTTACTAATAGCATAACATTGCAAATGAGTTTACAAGTTTCTGTCTCTGCTGTTCGGTAGATGGCTGGGCTCCCATGGACCTAGGGTGTCAGGAATCATCTTTACAGGAAGAAGGGAAGTAGGGAGGGCTACAATTTCAAGAGATGGGGAAGACAGCTGCTAGGGAGGAGGCGTGCCTTGCCCAAAGTCACACCATTAAGAACAGAACATACTTCTCCCTGTTTCAATTTGGGCATCTGTTTTGTCTCTACTGCACCTCTTTGTTCACCTGGCACAAATCACCCTGAAAGTCCCCGTGAACACTATACAAATGGAGAAATCACAAGTGTCCCAAACATAGTAAATCAAAACCAAATCACAAACTGGATGATTTTGAGACTTAGAAAAGAAAGATTGAAGTGACTCATCACAATTGCATAATTAAAAGATGATTTCAAAGTGAGAAAGCACTCACTGGCCTGCTGTTTATTCATTCCCCATTGAATTCAATTGTTCAACCCCATCTTCCTCAAGCTTATCCATCTTTTTATTTCCATGGAACCATACATGAAATTCCCTCCAATCTAAATTTCAAAGGACAATTAGCCCCGGCAAAAAAATACAGGCCATCCACTGCACTGTCTAATTTTCCCAGTTTGACTGTGAACAGACTGCCTCAAAGAGGCAAACACTGAAAAATAAGGATAAAGGCATCATGTTATGCCATTCTATATAGACTCACATGTCTTCAGAGCTGCTCTTCTTTGTTCCAGGCAGATTATTTCATGTACACCAAATACCACATGTCATATCATCAAAATGATGACCATCCTGTTTCTCTGGTCATATTATACCCATCCATCCAAGTCCTCCAAAAACGGTCTTTTAGTCCTTTTCCTCATGTTTTTTATTTGATCAGTAAAAGATTAAATAACATACAGAAGGATGCACAGCATGACCAGGAAAATGATTCATCTTTCCATTTTCTCATGGAAAATCACTGAGCTTTGCCAGTGTATGTATGCATCCATTCCTAAAATACAACAGTCAAATTTAGGGGATTTTCAGGCCCTTGTGTCTGAAATATTTCCACATTATCTTTATCAGTGGTTCTAAACTTTCAATCCAAGAATCTTAGATTTTACAAAGTTTTTTCAGTGCCCTCATATTGCATTCCAATTGTATGCCATATTCATATTCATACATTCATGTTTCTAATGGGAGAATGTATAAATTTCTCAAGCATTTTGAGAGCCCATCCATATATTCATTCATTCATTTATTTAAATATTCACTTATTCATTTGACTAATATTAATTGAGTATGTTCTATGTACTAGGGACCATGATCATTACTCAAGTAAAATAAGAACTAACTCAGACATAGTTTCTGACCTCACAGTACTTAGAGATCATCAGAGAAAGAAGATATTAAATAAAAAAGACATTAAATAAGAAAGACATTCAGTAGTGATGAAAGTACTGTAGAGTTCTTTGATCACATGTAGCAGGGGGATGCTTTGAGAAATAAATTCACATTATCAGCTACGCTAACAGCTGAAAATATGTACGATTTTATAGCTTATTAGCCTTAGTCTGCAATGATTTAAATGGTGTTGCATATCAAACTATAATAAAAACTCAATAGCTTATAACAGCAAACATTTATTTGACAGGCATGCATCTGCCAGTCAGCTGAGCAGGCTTCCTATCAGTCAGGGACCCTGCAGGTCGACTGGAATGACAAAGCTGCAGCAGAACACCCTGAAATACATTCTTCTCATGGAAATAGCAGAAGAAGCACACAAAGGCAAGCCACCTGCAAGCAATTTCCAGCCCCTGCTTGTATTAATCCCTCACTGGTCAAAGCAGGTCACACTGCCACGCCCAATATCAAAGTTTGGGGAACTCCATTCCGCCCACCATGATGCCATGGTATGGATGTATGATAATGCTATTATATAAGAGGTACTAGAGAATCTGGAGCAATAGTTTGATTTTCCACACCTAGTTTGGAGAATCCTTGTCATTTATACAATTCACATAGGGTGGTAGTACAATTAAACATGAAGTTAAGACACTTAGAAATAAACATGTGTGAAGCATGGCTTTTCTTTCAAGAAATTCAGGAGAATCAGGGAGATAAAATGGGTATGGATATCAAGATAGAAAAAGATGCAGATCACTAAAGAAGGCCAAATAAGGAGCTAGACAGAGTTACTGCAGCTTCTTGGAGAATGAGGTTGCAGAAAGTTCATGGAAAATAAGGCAGTGGATCTGAACCTTGAAACTCAGCATCTTGTTATATATATGAAGACGAGGGACAAGGGCATCCAAAAGCTTCTGTCATTGTCTGACCAAGTTCCCATCACACAAAATGCAAAAAAGGGGGAAGGAAATAGAATCCTGTCTCAACCTGAAGAAAATCTCCCCAGTTTAATTAGAGAAAGTCAAAACAAATGCACAAACTTTCCAACTAGCATGTAAATACTGGCAATTTTATATCACTTGTTTCCCAGGAGGGAATCTAAATTTTCTTAATGGAGTCTTTATTAGCCTACTTGGAACTGACAGTTGCCTGTTCCAAATAATAAAATCCTAGTAACAGGTTTTCAGTGAAGTATGTGAGGATGGACCTGTGCTTTATCAAGTCATACCTCATGCCAAGTACTAAGAAGACGTACAAAACAGGAATAAACAAAAAAGGATGTGTTAGCACTGGACGAAATGGAGGAGAACATTGAAACCATACAAAGAAAATTTTATCAGCTTTAGTAAGTAGGTAATTGGCGTTATAGGTATAAGATAAAGGGAAGAGGAATTTACCCTTGTTTGTCTTTTTATTGTTTTAGGTACCTCACTCTAGTAAGGATTTGAAAGAGCTGATGCTTTTTTAGTGCCTAACATGTCCCAGACACTATACTAAGAACTCTATATATCTTACCTCATTTGGCCCCCAGATTCCTTAAAATAAAGATATTTATTTTCTGCCACTGTATATAAAGATTATGAGAAACTTGCCCAGGATGATATAAAAAGTGAATGCTGGAGCTCTTGGTGAAGATAGTAAGAGCTGATTCTCACTTCTCTGTGTAGGTATTCTTATCCAAAAGGAAGATCATAGAGTTCCATTCCAAGAGAACAGCTTTATGCTTACTTACCTTTGCTCTCTCCTGCAACCCTGCTATAATAACAAGAAAGGATTTTTTAAAAGATCTAAGCCTCTGTGTATGAAAAGAATAGAAAAAAATAACATTCACAAACACAGCTCCAAAAAGGCCATGGAACTAGCTGCATTATTTACTTCTAAAACTAGGAGTTACTGTGAGAAGAATTGAAGATTGGTTTAAAATATGTTTAAGAAACAGACAGATCTTCAGATCTACAATCTAAGCTGCTAGGCATCTTTCCTTTCCCACCTCAGCAAAGAATGTAGTTTATTTTATTGGAAATGATAAAATATGATGTCTAGACTGGGAGATAGCAGGTAAAAATAAGGTTGGAGATACCACAATGAAAACAGATTATTTGAACTTGTGCACAGTGGATGCTAGAACCCTGTCTTTTTCCCCCACTCAGTTCCCAGAATGCTGGCAGTCAGGCATCACTTTCCATGTGGGAAAGGCTTTGCGCATTTTCCCAGGAGGGAAAAATAATGATATTGCAATCAGTAATCAAGAACATAATATAAACAAAAAGAAAAAAAAATAGAGACACTTTTCCAGAAAGTGAGGAAAAAGAAAAGATGGAAAATTAGAGGTCCAATCTAGATGACCCAATGTCCGAATTATAGGAGTCCTAGAAAGTGAAAGGAGAGAAAAATGGAAGAAAGTTATCCAAAATATAATTCAAGAAAAGTTCTAAGAATTGAAGGAAGTATTTGAATTCTTATACTAAAGAGTCTATTTGTTCATAACATGTGAATTAAAAAGAGACCCATACCAAAGCCCAAGCACAACATCGTGAGATTTCAAAACACTGGGGACAAAGAGAAGGTCCACAAGATATGGAAAAAATTAAAATGTCACTTACAAAAGGATCAGAAATCAGAATATGTTGAACTTCTCAAAAGTAGCACTTGGGCAATTAAGGAATGTCTACAAATTTCTGCATTAAAATTATTTGCAATCTAGAATTTAAATGAGCCAAACTATCAAGGAGGAGTGAGATTAGGAAAAAGAAACACTTCTAACATAAATATTCTGAAAAAGTCAACTCTCAGGTACATTTTCTGAGAAAGCTATTAGAGGATGTGCTCCACCAAAAGAGAATAAAGCAAGAAAGAGAAAGATAATGGGATACAGAAACAAATGATCCAAATTTGTGAGATTCCCAAGGAATCCTTTAAAGAAATGCAATCCCAGGATGACAGCTGTGAACTAGGTATAGAAAGTGAATAGTATGAATTGTAGTAGTTCCAAAATTTCCAGAAGATAAAACTGATGAGTACCTGATACATCTGAAGACCTTGAGAGGAGATTTAGACAACTTTGAAAATTTTGAGTTAAATTAGCAATTATACGTAGAAAACTAAGCATGTGGAAAAAAACAAATATTAACTATAGAAAAAATCTTCAAGAAAAGACAATAACTGATTGCATACTATATGGTTCAGCTCTGAAGAAAAGATATTTACTCATTACTTTCTGCATATAGATATAATTCTAAGAATTTTAAATGTGTTAATTCACTTAATCTTCATAACAACTCATGAGATGAGGCCTGTCATTTCCAAGGAAACCGAGGCACTTGGAGTTTAATGATTTGTCTAAGGTACACACAACTTGTAAATTGCAAAGATTAATTTTGAATCAGGTAATTTTGCTTGAGTGTCCATGCTTTGGCTCTCCATGTTATATTGCCTCTAGTCGTAACAATGAAATTATAGAACATTGTTGTAATGAAATTACCAGGTAGGTATGTTGGGGGATGAGGGATGGGAAGGGTGAGCGTATGTGATGGAATACAATGAGGGGAAAGAGTGCTACAACATCCTCTTTCAAAGTGGGAAGTCTTTAAATGATATCCAAAATTGAAAAATTAAGAGTAAGTGATTCTGTGCCTGCCCATGCAAAAAAAAAATGTGATTCAACACGTTAGTTAGAGCCTTAGATGATAACACCAAAATAATAATCTAAAAGAAGATGTGATTATTTCTCTAGATGGAAATATGAAATTGAGGGTGATAAGAAATTGCTGTAATTTATAACCAATCTTATAGAAATACTTGACTCTTCAAACTCTGGGAATGTTTAACTTTGATTGAAAATAAAAGTTAAGAAAAAAAAGAATGATAAAGCCATGCTGTCTCTTATTAGTGAGAAGTTCTTGCCCTGGACTGTTAATTTCTTTGGGAATGACCTTATAATTTCTATACTATGAGATCAGAGTATGGCAGAGCCAAATTCTGGCCTGGTTTTGCTGATCAGCTAGCTTTGTGACCTTGGCCATGACATTTCTAGTTGGTTCTCAGTTTCATCACCTACCCAAATGGGAACTGGAGTAGAAAATCTCTGGATTCCTTTCATAGCATCTTTTTTATCAGATCCAGCACTTGATTGAGGTAAAGTCACATACAAGAGATCAAGGACCAGTGGAATAAAAAAAACAAACAAACAAACTCCCAAGCAAAGGTGAGAAATTGCCACAGTTTCTCCCAGAATCTGTCTATCCCTTTAGCTTCATTTACCTCTTTTCTTAACCTCTTTTCTTAAGATCTTTACCCCAATTCCTTCCATCCCCCTCAAGTGGCAGCCCACTAGGGCAGTACTGAGCTTCTCCCACACTGCTGGTGACATATTTGTCACCAGCAATGACACATTTACTGGTGACACAGTGTTGGGCTCCTCAAGGAGCCTGGATTTTTTTTTTTTTTTTTAATTTGCATATGGGCAGGAGGCACCAGGGATCGAACTCCAGACCTCCAGCACGGCAGGTTGGAGCTCTGCCTGCTGAGCCACGGCAGCCGCCCGAGCCTGGATTTTACCTAACATGTTAGGTTCTTTGATTCTGTGGTTCTTAATGTTATTGAATCAAAACTATATTTGATGGACCAATTGTTAATAATACAAGTCTAAGAATGTTCTTTCCTGAATTATCGCAAATGTAGGACAGTACCATAAGGTATTAATAATAGGGTGGCATGTGGGGAAAAATAGAGCTATTGTAAGCCATGGGTGATAGTTAATACTGTTTTAATAATCTTTCATCAATTCTAACAAAGGTAACTACTGTTTAAAAAATAGTACAATTACAAAAAGTGCTGTCATCAATTGTAATGTTCTACACCAATGCAAGATGTTGGTGGTAGGGTGGTGTGTGGGTATCCTATATTTTATGCATAACTGTTCTGTAAGCACACCACTTCTCTAATACAAACATTAAATATATATATATATATATATATATATATATATATATATATATATATATTTGAGGAGCTGATGAAGCCTGTGGACCTCTGAAGAAGAAAAATATTCACAAATACTCAAAATTCTGCTTTTAGAGACCTCTTGAAGCTTGTTATTGAATTCTGTAATCAAAATTTAGACATTAAGGGGTTAATAACAATGTTAGATTTGAATGGTGACTTTTATTTATAAAGCAATTTCACATACATTGTTACAATAGGGCTTCTCTTCAAGTAGAATGCAGAAAAGCATTCCTATTGTACCAATGGCTTCATCATTGTATTGAGCACTCTCACCTATAGATGTTATTTTTTTTTGTCACAACAGTCCAAGGAAGTTTTTTATTATTCCCATTTTTCAGATGAGGAAAGTTAGGCTCAAACAAAAAGGTTAAGTATATTAGAGTAAAAGATGAGTTGCTGTAACAAACAGATGTAACATGAGATGGTTCTAACAAAGTAGAGACTCTTTCACATCACAGACCAATGTGAGCAGGCAGGCTCTTCTTATGGAAGAAATCTTGACAGCCCAGGTCACTGGGTATTGCTCCAACCATCATGGGGCCTACAAGGTGGTTCCTGTCATCGCTATTTCCAGGATTGAGAGGAAAAAGAACAGATCTAGGGAAACCAGTTTTTACATTGATTAAATGGAGGCTGCCCTCATTCACTTCTGTTTATCATTGGTGAAAGCTTGGTCACAGGGACATCCTGAACAAGCTAGGAAGAAGAGAGCAGATATGGTGGCAATCAAGAGTCTCCTCTATATTAAATGGTCTATTTTGGGACATATAGGAGAAAAGATATTCTATCTAGGACTTCTAGCTTAATTTCCAGCATTCTTTTCCTCTCATCTACATGTCACTGGAATGTTGACACTGGTCTTTATTGCCTAAACAAACAATAGCAGATAATTTTGAGAAAATTATAAAGAACTAATCGGAAAAGAATATTTCTGGTGAGAAACTTCAAATAACGATATATAAGTAGTTTTCAGCTCTGTCTCTGAGGATGACAGATTTGCTGTGGGGTGAGGGATTTTGCCAGGCTAATATATCCCCCAGCTCCCCAGCCCTGTTATAGAAAGCTGCTAAAAATACATCTCCATAAAAGGGTAAAGCCTTTTTACATTTTACCAGTTTTCCCTCTGAACTGTCCTTTTTCTTTTATGCCATGGTTAGAATCCTTTTCAAGTCTATTGCTGCTGTGATCTTCTGTGCAACTCTATTTTAAGCTGTCTATGACAGAACGAACTCTTAAAGTACACTCGAAGCATAAAAAAAAAGTCAAAGATGTAATGCTGCAGTCAATATTGAACCTGGAATTAGAGAATCTCTGTAATATTTCATATTGGTAAAAAGAAAAAAAAAAGACCCTGGAAAGCATGAAAGATAATATCTGAAATTGATACCAAAGTGAATCAAAGTATGAGTATGTGTAGATAATATTCTGGGCTTTCATGCATATAACCTAGCTCTTAAAAATCTTCCTGGTAAAGTGAATGCACAGAGAAATCTTTTGAATATGACTGGAACAACCAGGGTGATGAAATTATGCTGGTAGATTATGTTATGCATTGCCCTTCTTGCTCTATCCATATAAGACATGGTTCTCAAACTTAATTGCCTATTAGAATCCAGGTAGTTAGCAGACAAGAAGGAAGCAGATTCCATTTTAAGTGCGAACTCATGCAATCATTTACTCAATAGGAATTCATTATTTAGTGTATGCCATGTACTCTTTTAGGTGCTGAAGATGGAGTTCTTACCCTCATGGAACTAATGACATAAAGAAAAGTACTAGATAAGTAAAGACATGATGTCAAGTCAGTTATACATGTGCCATAAAGGTTTAGTAAAACCAGACTAAGTAAATAATAGTGACCATTATGGGGGTATTTAAATAGAAGATCAGGGGAGGCTTTTCTAAGAAGATAGAATTTGAGCAGAGATAGAAATGACCTGAGGGAGAAGGGTTTGTAAATCTCTGAGGTAGACAGAAAACAAGTGCACAAGTTCTGAGAGGTGAGCATGCACAGATGCTCAAAGAACAGTCCAGGGTCCATGTGGCTTGACTGAGGTAAAGAGTGAAGTGAAGAATAGTAGGAGTTGACATTGTAAGAAGTATGTGGGCAAGGTCACTTAAAGGTTGGAGATGTGTTAAAGAATTTGAATTCCATTTTACTTAAGATTTCAAGCCTTTGGAGAGTTATTAGCCAGAGAGTGACATGATCATATTTACATTTCAAATGTTGATTTCATGTAGGCAGATAGACCAGAAGAACCCTTTGCTATGGTCCATTGACAATGCTGACCCAGGGGAGGGTGGTAAAAGTAGAGCAAAGGGATAGGATTCATGATATATGTTGAAGGTAGACTTAGAAGGATTGCTGAAATAAATGGTGAGGAGTATGAGAAAAAAAGTGTCATGGAGGACTCCAGTCTTTGGCGCTTGAGCAATTGGATAAATGCTAGTGTCTTTTAGATAGAATAAGCAGTGGGTACTACAGCCAACTTAAGTGTTCAACTCATCTGAAGAGGAAGTAATTAAGCTCCAAAAGTTGAGAATTATTTTCTCTATAACATGTGGTAACTTTGCCATTTGAGAAGCATTTTACAACCCAATTCCACTCTTCAAACCTATGGGCTTCAATATGGTCAAAAGATACCAACTCATTTTAAACAAATATTTCATAGTTGAATAGCAATCATTGGTATCAAATTTGATTGGCTGAAAGGGAGTTAAGTTTTTCTCTATACCATTCACTATATCGAAAGATGACAAATTGGGTATATAGATGCCTTTACCCACTCAGACTTCCACACTGCCCTGAGACCATTATGCTGGTGTTGCCTCAGTATCCAATTTGCAAGAGCTTCATGGCCTTGCTCTAGTTGTCAGCCCCTATCATTGCTCTGGCATAGATACCAGTCACCTCTGCACAAGTGCCCCACACCATCGACACACCTCACCCAGAACCCACAGCTGGCCCCAAAAGATAAACTACCCACCCCCATCTCCCTTGGACCCCTGACCCCTTTCCCTTTTTGTGCACATTTGCTCTAAACTAACCAATCCTTGAATCCCATGGGAAACCTACTAGACTCCACCCCCGGCCCACAATAAAGGCACGAGCCCACAGGCCCCTCTCCACCTACTTGTGTGCTCTCCAACTACTGGTTGAACATACACACTCCTGAAGTCTCTCACACTTCCCATCATCCCCTTGCAGTACCCCTCTGTCCAAGACCTATAAGTAATAATAAAATATCTTTTCTCATGCATTACGACCTTGGTTTCCCATTATTTTACATCTGACCTCCACCCAGACCCAAATTTAAAATCCAATTTAACTAATTTGTAATCCAACTCCTTTCCCAAGTCATTCAGTTAGTCTCTGATTTTTTGGCTCTGAACCCAGAGAAGCACTGATAAACCATCTGGCCATTTCCTCTGGTGCCTGTATCCATAGCAGCCTCTAGAAGAACATCTTAAGGTGGGGGTTGGGATTATCAGAGCAAGAGTATTACAATTGCATTTAGTAGACTCTAACCATACAGCAGGGTATAAATTTGTATCTTTCAAAGCCCACCCTCTTTAATTAGTTTTTTCTGAATTGATTAATAGTGCAATAAAGGACCATTTTTTAACTTATAAATTTCAGCTAAAAATTGAGAGCATAGCCTCATAGAACCTTAGAAACAGTATCCAAATGAATTCTGAGATCAATATGTCAATGGCATATTTTTTCAAAACATGATTATACAATTTTGGTAAATAACTGATGGAAGCATAAAATGTCAGCAAATTTCCAGAGGTTTTGAAAACATTTAACTAATTTTGAGTGGGTCTCCATACTGACAACTAAGCTGGTCCTCTTCCTTATTCCTTTCACCAAAATGATAATTAAAGCATCTCTACTCTTAAGTGATTGAACACATGCTGATTTTAGCTGATATGGTTGAAATAAAATCGACCAAAAGAAAATATATGGCTGTTGACTGAACCCCTTGAGAGTACATCTACATAGCTTTGCCAATCCAATACAATGTAAGTGAATATGCAAAATGGATAGTTCAAACTCCACAAATAAAAAACTCTAAATTATAAGTCTGATCAGAGTAATATTACCAAATTGATTTTTTTTCTTCTTAAAGCTTATTTTTACATGAGCCAATTCCAGACAGCATACAAATTTATGGTTAAATCTGATTTGATTTAAGTATGGTCATTAAAGGGGTCACAAATTTGCCATTAATCATTGATGATATTCAGTAAGCTCTCAAGGTGACTTATGTTTTCTCACTATTTGCACCATTACAATCTGCCAAACAGCCTTCCTGGCATGAAATGGAACATTTCTCCATAACTAGCTGGAGAGTTCAGTTCAAATCATATTAAGTATTTATTGATTGCACTTTCTAATACCTTTTCTTTTAAAGATCCAGAGTCTCATTGACTGCAGATGTGTTTAGATCTCTTATTCTTGAAGATGAAGGATTTTTGCCAGAGCCATGGTCGCAAATGGTAAATTCTACAAATGACTCCCAAACAAGTTTCTTTGTTTGAATCATTCTCTGTAAAGAGAGTTTTTAAAATTTCTTCCTGATTTAGCACAATGTTCATTCAAACTCCTATTTCTTATGTTGACAAAGTAGCCAGACTGAAGGCAGCATCCAGGTATCATTAATTGTACACACATGGTGCTATGTGCCTTATGCATAGAAGATGCTTCTTCTCTGTAAAAGAACTTTGTATGGTCCATGAGTGAGATAATATTTTTGATCCTTGTTTTAGTTTCCTGAGTTGCTCAAGCAAATACCATGCAATGTTTGGTTTAGACAATGGGGATTTATTTGATCATGGTTTTGAGGCTAAGAGAATGCCCAAATGAATACATCATCAGGATTATGCTTTCTCTCTGAAGAATCTGGAATTCTGGGACTGGCTGTGTATACTTGGTATATAGCTTATCACATGACAAGGCATATGGTGACACCTCCTGGTCTCTCCATTCTCTTACCTGTTCCATTGATGTTAAGCTTCTGGCTGTTTCCTCTGTGGCTTTCTCTCTCTCTGTCTGAATTTTATTCTGCTTACAAAGGACTCCAGTATTAGAATTAAGGTTTATCCTGATTGATGTGGGCCAAAGTTTAACTGAAGTAACATCATCAAAAGATTCTAGTTACAATGGGTTTACACCCACAGGAATGGATTAAATTTAAGAACCTGTTTTTCTGTGGTATATATAGCGTCACACCACCACAACCCTCAATATCCATTTCCACACTTCTTATGTTATTCCCAGCCCTGTATTGGAGTATGTGAGTATGTGAAGCAGCTAAACTCCATGTACTCTGTCCCAGTTTCCAGCCTTGAGGATGCAAAAGCAATTGTTTGTAGATAATCAATACGGAGGCAAAACTGCATGTTTTAGTCTACCAAAGCTGCCAGAATGCAACAAACCAGAAATGGATTGGCTTTTAATAAGAGGGCTTATTAGTTAAAAAATTATAGTTCTTCAGAGGAAAGGAAGCTAACTTTCATCTGAGGTTCTCTGTTACATGGGAAGACACATGGCAACGTCTGCTGGTCTTCTCTCCTGGCTTCTGGATTCCAACGGCTTTCCTTGAGGCCATTCCTTTCTGCATCTCCAAACATCTGGGCTGAGCTATGAGTGCTAAGATGAGATATGCTGAGCTGCTGAGCTCTCTTCTGACCTCTCTCTCTTAAGCTCCAGCTAATTAAATTAAACTTCACTTATCAAGGAAGGCACATCCCTTAGCTGACCGCAAATGTAATCAGCCATAATGAATTTCACATACTGATGACTTAAGGCAACAAAAACAGAACAATGAGACATCATTGTCTAACACATTGCATAACAAAAAGTCCTAAGTTCTGCTCTTCAACCCTTATGACAGATTCATGTACATCTAATTTTCCATACGTGTCTTTCCATCCCTTATGCAAATTTTCTTTTCCTGGGATGTCTTCCTCAACCTTTTCTGCATGCTGAGATAAATTAATATCTTTTCTTTTATGGTGCAGCTCTTATATCTCTTTATAATATAGCTTTCTTTGATCCTTCCTCCACCAACTCCATACAGGACCATGCATCACTCCCTCAGCTGTTATTATCATTCATCATATTTTATTTATTTATTTATTTGTTTGTTTATTTATTTATTTATTTATTGCTGGGGGTGCATTGTCTGGGAATTGAACTCAGGTCTCCCACATGAAAGGTGAGCATTCTACCACTGAGCCACCTGTGCACCCTATCATTTGTCACATTTCAATGTGATTTCTTTGGGTTTGTACATTTGGCTCCATTAAAATCCATTAAATCTCTCATGCATATATGCATTCCCAATACCTACTAATATCACTGGCTTATATTATATACCCAATGGATATCTATTAATGTCAATTGAAAACTCATAGGTTCTACCACTTATTCATTGTTGTACCCTCCACAAAATGTGATACTCAACAAGTAATCAATAAATATCAGTTATACTCAATTATTAAATCATTCCCATCATTCTCATCTCTGCTGAGAAAAAATAAAATTTATTTGACATTTGGAGGTTAGAAAATCAGTATAATGTGAGCTAGATTTTTAAGTTAGGAAAGAATATTCCAAAGCAAGGGACTAGGATGTGCAAAGGTGTGGAGGTATGAGGAAGGGTATGGTGGTCTGAGCACCACAGCCATCTGGTAGCACTAGGGTGTAGAGGGAGAGACAAGGAATGGGTAGATGACATGATTTGCTCATCAGAACTGAACTAGCTTAATTCACTATAAGCAATGGCTCCAACTGTGTTGATGACTTTTTTCCCCAGCAATCAATATATAGTTTCATGAGTTCAGTATGAGAGCCATTTCTGTATCAGGATGACTTCCAGAATGATTTGCTTATCTTGGCTCTTCTGTCATATATACTGTTAAATGACATCTTTACTGCATCAAAAAGAGGCTCCACGTGCTGATATTAAGTTATTAGAGTCCACTGATGCCCAAGAATCTTTATGATCTAGCATTGCTAGCATTATATTTAAAGCCAACCTCTCAGATGGGTCCATGCTATTTGCCAAAGGAAATGCAAATTCAAGAAAAAGCATGTCACATCTTTCTGGAACATCAATGATGCTCAATGCTATAAAATTTTAAACTTAATTTTTATTTTAGCACAAATAGTCTATTAAGGAGTAAAGTGCTAAACTATGTGGGTTGTAAAAATAAGACACGAGATTTCATGGCAATTTATTTTCCATTCTTCCCCATATACAGAAAATACAGGGTCAGAAATATCCTTTTAGGACTTCTAAAGGAAGATTTGGCCCTTTTGTCCCATGGATTGAGAGAAGCAGCTTTATAAATAAGCTGATTTTTTAAAGCCTCAGTTTCCTTATTACAAAATTATATCCCTACCTACTTCACTGAGCTGTTTTTAAATATTGTGTAAGGTAGATAGAGAAAATATTTAGAAATATGGACTCTCAATCCTGACAGCCAGAGTTTGAATATCAGTTTTGTCAACTTCCTAGCTATGGACCTTTTAGAAAGTTCATCTCTCTTGGCCTCTGTTGTTTCATCTTAAAAATGGGTATGTATATAAATAATAATACCTACCTCATTTAGTGGTTTAGAAAACTGAGTTACTGAAAGTTCTTAGAACAACACTAGTCACCTGAATGTTACCATACCCCTACTTATTATTATAAGGTAAGGCCATTTTGAGTGACAGTTCCTCCACTAATCACATTAATATCCAACACGAACTAAATGTATCTTACATGCTAGGCATTGTGCTGGATATTTTATATGCATTATTTCATGTAAAACAATTCTAGGAAATATTATTATTATCCATATATTATAAACAAGAAATTGGAAGCTCGAAAGAGATAGAACTTTTCTCTAGGCTGAAAAAGCTAACAACTGATATAGAACTAAAAGTGTGGACTCTAACTTTGGAGCCTGTACTCACACATGTCCATGAAACTCACGTCTCCTTCATAACCAGGGCAGGCGGGCAGTGAGGGGGAAAGGAGAGAGCACATCTATATTGAGAACCCAATGCAGGTCAGGCAGCAATCTAGGCCATTACATGCCATCCCATTTAACACTTACAATAACTGTGCAAGATTGGGGTTCTTGTGCCTGGTTTTGCAGATGAGGAAACAGTAAAAGTCATGACTAGCTTTCCAATCTGTGTCCATTTACCCCAAAAGCCTTGCTCTTTCTATTACCATGGTCACATTAATTTGAAAGTATAAGGTCGAGAAGGTAACTCATCAAAAGACTGAAAATTTAGTTATTTGCCCCACATGAGTCCTCACACAAGTAAGCCCAGAATGGAAGGGGATAAAAGGATATATGCTATACAAATTACAGATGGGGAAAAAGCCAGGAAATGCTAGCAGAAAATACCTTGTGTTTGATTTACAACAATGTTGGAACTTAAGGGTGCTGATTTTCAGGTATGCATCTTATAGATAAAGATAAAGTTACACTCCTTATTGCCTGACTCAGTGTAAGAATCCACTGAATTAAAATTATCACTGCTGCTGAGTTAAATATGACCCAAATGCTATAAATGTGCTCTTGAGTATTTTACACTTGAAACTTAGCTAATCGTTTGCTTATGAACTGAATTCAATGGGTCTAAATTCATTCCACTGCCTTCTTTCAGGTTGCAATTGTGGCTTTACCTTGGTACTTAAAGATGGGAATGGACAAAGGCTAAGCAAATTCTGTTGCTTCTCTCTCTATAGCAAACAGCACACAGTAAACTTTTTGAAAGGCAGGGGGATCAATTACTCTCTAGTCAATAAAGACTATAAGAAATAACCTGGTCAAGGCAAGGGAGGCCTTTAAAAGGGGCCTTTCCCTTAATGTCTCTCTATTTTAAGAGAGTAGATAATGTTGATTCTACTTATAAACTCATCTGAAAATGCATGAGCTTTGAAAGGTCTTTTTTTTTTTCTCACGTGGCTGGATCTTGAAAGGGCATAAATTAGAATAGCAGCATCAAATAACCTAATGCCTTGGAGTCCACAAAGGCAATTTATATAAACATGAATTTACTAGCAAGCAGTAAAGAAACATGCATGAAGGAGACCATGAGGCATCTGCATTTTGAAAGGCATGAAGTCACTTTGGCTAGGCAGAAACATAAATGGGTAGTTGATGGGGCATAAGGCAATGCTGCTAGGTAGAGGAGCCTGCACTTTGGATGCAGATGAACACCTATTAGCCATGTCACCTTGTGTACTCTACTAGCATCTTTGAATTACATTTATCTTATTTAAAAGTTGGGATAATACCTTACAAGGATGTTGTGAAGACTAAATGGATTAACATTTATAAATACCTAGCATAGTGTCTAACCCATAGTAGATGTTTAATAAATCATCATCATCATTATATGCAAGAAGAGATCAGGAATAACCACAGCCAAGGTCTGCTTTTATTTGGTTGTCTAAATCTGTGATGTAGACGAGTTGCTTTCAATGCCTGATTCTTTTAAAAATAAAATCTTCTGTGAAACCTCCAAATATAAACTATGTGACCTAGCTTCAGAGATGGACACAGAAAGCATATAATGAGAGAAAGAAAATGGGAAGACCTATACTTACTGATCCAGCACCCGCTGCTTCTCTTATATGAAAGCAGATCTAGAGTTCCTAGGCTTTCAAAATCCGCACAGACTCAGAAGCATCCTAGGTCATTCTGTAAATAGCAACAGAGCTTTAGCTGCATCCCAGGAACTCCCCCTGGGAGCTATAAGCTTAAACTAAGGCTCCTCTAAAATTTAGCCAGAAGGAAATAGGGGAACTGGGAAAAGTTACTTCTCCTTTTGCTGGCACAGCAGGGCATGCTCTGCTTTCCTTCTAAATTCCAAGAAAAAAATCAAGCAGGTGAAAGCCTGTATTTACAGAAGGAACATAATTTACATTGGGTAAAATTCAAAGCTTACTTTCTAGATTTTAATTATAGAATGTTACCATCTCCTAAAAGACCATTATCACGCTTACTTTGGAATTAAGTCTGATACTAGAGGAACAGACACAGAGTACTCAGCACATTCCAGGAGCGGTTCTCAATGCATTGCATATGTTAACATACTCAATGCTCTCAGCAATCCTAAGAGGTAACTATTATTAATATCCCCATTTTTTTTCAGAGAAAGCAGAGAGAGACTAAGTAATTTGTCCAAGGTCACACAGCCGAGAAGCAGCAGAGAAAGTATCTGAACCGAGGCAATTGGATTGCAAAGTCCGTGCTTTTACCCGCACACTAGCTTTCTCATTGGATGAAGAGAAATCAATGGTAGAATTGAGACACTAAAGTCTTCCCAGTGGACCACCTTCAGATTGAGCAAAGCTTATTTTACTCTTTACTCATCATGTTTCACTGACTCCATATCACGTTATGTACAATTTCTTGGGATATTTAAAAATCATAGGTAATGGTTTCACTTCCCTCCCCAGTTCACTTGCCTGCAAATGCTGTATTCAAAGTTACATGACTATGGATTTGTGAGAAAACCTACCTCTGTTTACGAATGGTTCTGTTAGGCTGAGAATTGTGTTTTCTTTAAGAAAAAAATAAGTTTGAAAATCAGTTTTAGAATGTTCTAAAACCGTGGAGTATCTATCGCTTCATTGATAAATCTCTTAGTTGTAATTAGCTATTGATTAGAGAGGGAGGTAATATGACATAGTAAGATATGCTGAGAAAAGTGTTCAGAAATTCCATTGTCACTTTAGCAACTTGTGGTGGTTTGGAACTGTATGTACCCCGAGAAAATCATGTTCTTAAAGCTAATCCATTCCTGTGGGTGTGAACCTATTGTAGATATAACCTTTTGATAAAGTTACATCAGTGAAGGCATGGCCCAGAGTGGAATCCTTTATAAGAGAATGAAATTCAGACAGAGAGAGAAAGCTACAGAAGCAAGAAGCTGAAAGTAGCAAAACTCAGTAGTATAAAGTAGAGATAAGAAGCCGCCACCATCTGCCTTGCTATGTGGTAGACGTGCCAAGGATCTCCAGCTGCTGATCTTCAAGAAGAAAGCTTTGCCTTGATGATGCCTTGGTTTAGACATTTTCTGGACCTCAAACTATAAATTAATATATTCCCATTGATTTAAACTAGCCCATTTCACAGTATCTGTTTTAAGCAGCCTAGGAAACTAAAACACAACTGTTTTGCGGTCAGAAACTACTTAGTTCTTAAATCACAGGTGGAGGAGACAAATGAAGAAACTGAATGATTTTTATTCATTTTTCCTTCTGTGATAGCTTAGAAAAAGATTAATGGATGGATAAGAGTGGAGGAAAAGGGCAGATTGGAAGTTGGAACTACCTTTTCAGTGGGAGATGAACCAGGGACAAAGGAGGAAGGATACCTGCTGACAGCCATCATTTCCAGAAATTTACTGAAGCAAAATGATGTCAACACCAAGAAAAAAAAATCAAGTGTCTTTTATCCTATGTGGCTGTATCTTGAAAGGGCATAAATTAGAATAACAATATCAAATGACCTAATACGTTGGAGTCAACAAAGGCAATTTATATAGACATGAAATTACTAGCAAGCAGTAAAGAACACTCATAAAGCATACCATGAGGCATCTCAATTTTCAAAGGCATAAAGGCACTTTGGTTAAGCAGAAATTGGTAAATGGGCTTTCAATGAGTCAAAAATCCATGTAGGTGGTAGGCCATGGCGGCTCAGCTGGCAGAGTTCTCTCCTGTCATGCCAGAGACCCAGGTTCAATTCCCGGTACCTGCCCACACAAATAAAATAAAATAAAATAAAGTTCCATGTAGAGGAGCCTGCACTTTGAATGTAGATGAACACCTACTAGCTGTAATACCTTGGGCAAGCTACTAGCATCTTTGAATTTCATATTTCTTATTTATAAAACTGGAATAAAACTTTTCAGGGCTGTTGTGAAGATTAAATGGTTTTCCTTTTTTTTTTTTTTTTTAACATGGACAGGCACTGGGAACTAAACTCAGGTCTCTTGCAGGGCAGATGAAAATTCTGCTGCTGAGCCACTATTGCACTGCCCTTAAATGGCTTTTTAAATGAGCTTCAGGATCCTTGTTTTGCTGAAATTTTTTAAAGTCAGAATTTGCTTAAGAATAGAAGATTATAAGGCCATCCAGTAGAGCAAATTAAGTCATTAGTTTTTTATTTATTTATTTATATAACCATCCACTGGCTGGAGGAACTTAAAAAGCAGACAACAGAACTTTGACAAATTTAAGTCAAACTAAATTTTCAGGCTACATGATGTGGTGCTGAAGACAGTTCAATTAATTGAATATTCTTATTTGTATCAGGGCAACAACATTAAAAATTTTTTTTATCCACATTTGGGAATATAAGAACTGTTTACTTCATACTGAGTCGACATTTTTAGGTACATTCAAGTGTGTGAAATTTAGAGACTCAAGTGATTGAAAATTCAAAAATCACTGATTCAAAATTTCTATAAGACTTGTGATTTAGAGAAGGATAAAGAACTAACCATGGTTGCTGTGCAATTTCAAACGTATTTTAGAGAAAGAGGCCATCATAGTGCTGTCAATATAGCTACATTACTAGAAAAGTAAAAAAAAAAGATGAATAAAAAATAAACAAACTGGACAAAAACTAAGAAAGTTTATTAAAAAAAAGCTTTTCAATCTACTGAAGCAATATAAAAAGTGAAAAATGAAACTGAAAGACATAGAACTTGCTAAGCTTTCATTTCCTATTTTCAAATTTATCATGACTATTATGAATCAGAGAGAGGGAGAGATAATATGAAATGGCATGAAGAAGATAGGAGTCATGATGTAGTGAAAAAGCTGAAATAGTAAAGGTGACCTCCAACTTAGATTCAAAGATTTCTAATACAGTGTATAAATTTCCATCAAAAGAAATGCCAAAATGTTGGAACAGACCAATATATTTACCATTATTTCAATTCATTTCTTCATTTACAATCATCTATTGCCAAACCATCTTCTCAGTTTTACCTTTGACAATTTCCTGGCCTTGACAATACTACAGGTGTATTCCCTTCAATATGTTCTGTCTTTAAATATATCTACTGCTGACAACTGAGAGCCAGGATCCTGTTGGCTTGGGGAGTTCAGTAGATTTGGGCAGGGAGAGATCTCTTCAAGAGTCAAAGTGTGGAGACGCTATCTGTGGTTTGGGAGAAGGCACTGTGCTGGCAGATATGCTAGTGTGCTTTGCCCCTAAAACTAGCTAAAGGTCAAAAAAATTACAGCAAAAATTCTATTACCCACTTATGGTTTAGGCCTGATGCCAATCCTTTTGATTCACTCTCCCTGAATTTTCCCAGTACAGTTAATTACATGTTCAAAGAATTAGAGAGAACGTAAATCAGCATTTTACATAATGACTTTGCTGCTTTCCTACTGCTAATGCCAATTCCTAATAACCCTCCTCTCTTCTTCTCAATCTAAAATCTCTCTTCCCAGCAGCTCTAAAAATTGATGTCAAAACAACAGTAATCAAGGTCATTACAGTAAGTTCTTGTATATTAGAGTTCTTAGGAAAACAGAACCAACTGGAAATACCTGTAGATATGAGATTTATGAAATGTCTCATGCAACCATGAGAATGGAAGGGTCCAAAATCTGTAGGGTAGGCCGCTAGCTGGCAGCTTCAATGATGGTCCTCAATGAACTCCCCGGGAGAGGCTGGCTGTCTAAAGTGGAGAGAGAAAGAGATTCTCTCTTCTGAATTCTCCTTAAAAGCCTTCAGATGATTAGATTAAACATCACTTATTACAAAGGACATTCTCCTTAGTCAACTGCAGATGTAAACAGGCATGAATGCAGCCAATGTGCTCCTAATTTAAGCATGTCCGCACATGGTACGTCTACAAAATGTCCTCACAGCAACAGATAGACCAGTGCTTGCTTGACCAGACACCATCACCTGGCCAAGCTGACCCATGAACCTGACCATCACAGTTCTCAAGCCTTATATCCATGTGCTAAGGGAATTATGTACTGCAAATTTTATCTATGTAACATCTAAGCAATCACAAGTAATATTTTATAATGGTTTGCAGAGAAAGTTCCATCCCAAAGTTTTTGTGTTGTGAGGGTTCTCACTCATATGGGCCTCTGCAAAAAAGGAACAATGTTCTATGTTTTCTTTTTATTTCTACTGCCTAGCACAGTGCTAACTGCAGCCCTAATGTCACCCATTCATTGAAGAAATTTGTCTTCATGTGCTAAATACTGCTTCATCCTGGGAGTAGAAGTAGTTAACAAAATAAAGAAGGGCTCTGCCTTCCTGAAGAGTACATTCTAGTTTCTATAGTAGGCATTCAAGCACACAGAAAATGCTTGTTTTTTTAAATAAATTAATGGTTGAAAGAATGAAGGAATGGATGGATGAAGAGACAGTTTTATTGGCAAAGCTACTCTAAACTTGAATACATAGTTAACTTTCTTCTGGCTTTCAGTAACCCCTGCCCTCCAACTCATGAGTGAAGAAGAATGACAAATGTGTGTGTGTTCTAGAGAATGGTTTGGAATGAGAAACTATTTAGTAAGTAGTGACACTATTAAATAGTGGCCATACTATTAATTTATTTAGAAATCCAGTATTTTCCAAATAATGTTTTATAAAATCTAATTCTTCATCTTGTTTTTTTGATGCTATGCCAAGATAGATTCCTATGCTGAAATGAGATTGGTAATACTTAGTTTTTCAAGTTCCATTTTTGGTAGGGCTTAACAGAACTTTTGACATGATAATATGGGGTATATTTCTCTAGGAAAACATATTTGTCCAACTTATTCTAATAGAAAATTCATAAGTCTAGTAGATCCTGTAGTATTCCACCCAAATCCCATCTTCGGGGCCAATGCACCCCACATGATAGAAATAATGAGTAGCTGATTGCTCACAGACTAGCCCCTCAGCAAACATTGCCCTCAGCTCTAATGAACTGCCTCCCAGGGGCTGTCCTATGGTCAATGACTGCCTGATAACAGGATATAGAGGTCCAGCCTTTCTCTCAATTTGAGATATATCTGAATGGCCTTTACCCATTCAGATGAGTATGGGTTCGGCTGAGACCTCCACTGCATCCACATTGCATGTCAGCATTTCTCTCTATCCCCTCCTGCTTTCCCCACTTCCTTACAGGTTTACTGAATTGCCCAGTAAAATTTCAGTATGCAACACTCCATCTCTGAGACGCCTTCTAAAAAACCCCATATGAGACAATGAGTATTATTTCAGTAGATCTGTAAATGCTTGATTTGTTTGGAGTTTTTCTATGCTGTGTGGCAGGAGTCACATTTCATTCTTTTTCCATGCGAGTATCCTATTATTGTAGCACCATTTGTTGAATTTTTGTTTGTTTCTGTTTGTTGGGAAGTGCATGGGCCAGGAATCAGAGCTGGGTCTCCTGCATGACAGACGAGAATTCTACCACTGAACTACCCTCACACCCTCAGATTTATATATTTATTTATTTATTTAAATTTTTTGCTTGGGCAGGCAACAGGAATCGAACCCAGGTCTCTGGCATGGCAGGTGAGAATTTTGCCTGCTGAGCCACCATCACACCACACCCTCAGATTTATTTTTAACCCACTCACTTCTGGATAATCCAGAGTATTTAAGTTTCCCTATTCAGTGGATCTGAAGATTTGATTCCTAAATTATTAAGTTTCATTTTATATTCAACTCGCATATGAGATCCCCTCTTGAAGCGAACACCTCTTTTCTGAAAACCTTTTTCAATACAACTTATTTGTGAGATGACTGTTTGTGGCATGTGCCATCACTTCTCAAATGATGCCTTGGTTTGCCAGATCTGCTATCATAAAACCACAGACAGGTCTTGGTTTAGCAACAGGAATTTATTGGGTCATGGTTTTGAGTCTAAGAGGAAGTTCAAAATCAAGATATTGGTAAGCCTTGCTTTCTGGTGCTATCTACCAGCAATGCTTGGGATTCCTTGACTTGTGTCTCTGCCACCCATCACAGCAATGTTTTCTCTTTTCATCTGCTCTTCTGGTTTCTGCTGACTTCAGGCTTCTCCCTTTGGCATATTCTAATTTCTGGCTTCCAGATTCTTCTCTTTATAAGCCCTCTATATAAGGTGTAAGACCCACTGTCATTCAATTGAGCCATACCTTAACTAAAGATAACTTCTTCAAGAAGTCTTATTTACAATGGATTCATACATACAAGAATGTGGGGCAAAATTAAGGATATTCCCAAGTTGGGATACATAATTCCAACCACCACACCTGGCCTTGAACTTTTATCTAAATCCAAAATCAAGTCTCTTCAACATACTCAAGTGACCAGTAGCAGAACTAAGTTCTGGTCTGTTTTGCCTGACCACAATGTCAAAACTCTTTTTACCATGTCTTACCCTAAAACTGATAATGAATCTGCAAATAAAGAGGGACACACAATGCCATTATATTAAACAAACTGTTTCATTGTAATATATTGCTAAAAGAAACTATGCCACCCCAAATAATCAATAATCAATAATTCTCTTATTGTAAGAGAAACTGTTTGAACACGAAGATCACAAACCAAAGTAAACATCTCAAAGGATTAGTAAGTTACATTGACTTAAAGAGACAATTAGGATATTTCCAAATGGGAAGCAAACAATAATTGGTTGACATTTAATTATGAAGAAGGGTATTAAAAAGCAGGGAATGATCATAAATTAGTTATTATAGCATATTGGTCTATTTCTGATAGGTTATCTCTACTAGACTGAAACCAGCTTATTTTTTGGGGGGGAGTGGTGGTGGTGGTTTATGGTCCAGGAATTGAACCCAGCTCTCCCACAGGGAAGGCAAGCATTCTACCACTGAACCACCCACGTACCCAAAAACAGCTTATTTTTAATTGTTGCTTAAACTGCAACTTTTGCACTTACATTCCTTTTTTTGGAGGAGAAGCCTCCATTTTATTTTTAACTCATTAGAAGTCCCAGTCACTTCCCAGAAAAGGGGATTACTTCCAGCAACACCAATTTAGGCAGCCAATTTATTTTACTTAATATTTAACGTGAACTATGCACTTCCTAAGAAAAATGGTCCTGCCTTTAAGAAAACATGACATGTAATAATATGTGTTTACACACACACACATACACACAATCATATCTAACGGCTGAAGGGAATTTAGAAATATCTTGACCAATCCCTTAGTTTTATAGCTAAAGAAACTGAAGTTTAAAGTTGAGAAATGATTTACTTACGATCCTAATGATAATGGTAAAATTCAATCTGGATTTCTGACTCCTAAAATTTAAACTTAAAATAAATCAATCTGCCAAGCATACCCATGGGATGAGACAGGATATGGGGAGATGATTATTAGATTTACCCAAAAAAAAACCCATTTATATATGAAATCAAATCAAATTGTTTTAGATAACAATGTCTCATTTGATTTCCAATAATTCAACTAAACACACTTTTTACTAATATAGCTCACACATAAAAGCTAAGAATACACTTAAACAGGATTGTATAAAAACCATCTTCCATTCTCATCCTATATCAGGTAACATTATGATTTAATAAGTGATCCATAAGTGATTCAATAAACTAGCAGTCTAAAAATCTACAGTTTTAAGAAACATTTAATAATAGACTATGATCTCAAACAAAACACTCAGAGATTGGCATCACCTTAAGGATATCATCAGGAAGTTATTTTTATAAAAAAAATTTCTGTGCTTATCTTTTTATAGATTCAATCACCTTCACAGAAATCATGTACAGAGATTCTATAGCACCCACCACATTCTGCACAAACACACACACCAAATCACCATGCTTAAATAACTGTAAAAATAGCTACTATGGTCTTTGCCAATTAGGGGCTCTGTAATTAATGTTTTAGGAGGTTGTATATCATGTGATTGTGGAAGGTGTGAAAGCAAAACCTGAAAGGAGGAATAAACATTCAGCATAAGCCTACATCCATCTACCATCAACTGATTATTCTGGGTTCCTATTATGAAAGAATCTTACTGGAGTTGTGTGCTACTCAGATGGACCTTTACTAGTAATAAAAGCACAGGATCAGTAGTTTTCAATGCAAGAAGTAAATTACCATTTCAAAACTTCCCTTTTTTCCCCCATTTAAAATAATTTGGCTCTGAAAACCAATTTCAGAAGACAAATGTCTTGATTTGAGCAATTGTTGAAGATTCATGTTCCCAAGGTAACCTTGGTTTTCTTTCTTTAGCACTGGACGGACATGAATACACAGTAAATCTCAGGTCATATCCATGTAATTTCAGCCATTTAAGCAGAGCAAAAAATTCTAGGCACTATGCTAGGGACAAAGGCTACAAAAAATAAAATTGACATGATTTAGAATATGTTTTGCCAAGTTTTGTAATGCTGAAATGTTACCATAGAATTACCTCTGGGTGGCTCATTAAAATGCTGTGCCTAACTCCAATCTCACTGAATCAGAATCTGAGGTGTCCTACTACTCATGAAGCCAGTGGTTCTTTGGAAAAACACCATAGAGTAAGCCCAGGGAGGAAGCAGAGAGGATCTGCTGCCCCCTAGAACTGATGTGAACTTGTAAAGAAGTGAGATCTGGAAGTTCTTTAAGCCCAGAAGCAACATACAGTTGCTGTCATTTTGTTGTATGGTTCATGATGGGAAATGGGAGCAGTGGGCATGGGAATGTTTCTTGAAGACTAAAGATAATAATCATGGAATGTGTCATGGCCACATTCATGTGTCACCTTGGCCACGTGGTGGTACCAGGTTGCCTGGTCAGGCAAGTGCTGGCCTGTCTGTTGCTATGAGAACATGTCATGGCCTTAAATCATGATCAACTTGGCTACATCCACAGCAGATTGCATTTGTAATCAGCTAAGGGGAGTGCCTTCTGCAATGAGTGACACTTAATCTAATCACCGGAAGACTTTTAAGGAGGCTTCAGAAGAGATAGTCACTCTTCTTCCTGCTTCAACCAGCCAGCCTCTCCTGAGAGTTCATTGAGGACTTCAATCGGAGCTGCCAGCTTGCAGCCTGCCCTACAGACCTTGGACCCTACATCCCCATGGTTACATGAGACACTTTTATAAATTTTGTATTTACAGGTATCTCCTGCTGATTCTATTTCTCTGGAGAACCCCAGCTAATACAGTGTAAGCAGGTGCAGGAGATATGAAAGTGACACTCAAGATATGCGATTGGGCTTTTGCTTGCTTAACTACTTGATTGCGTAGTACCTGGATTATAGTGTCTTAACAACAATAATCACAACAACAAAGTCAACAACAAAAATGACCATCTATTTTTATAACTCTTAACAGTTTGCAAAACTTATTATGTCATACACTTGGAAATGGGCATGAAATGGTTAAAGAGCAAACTGGCAAAAGAGCAAAATCATAGAAAATCAAGTAAGACAGTTTTATCTCCATTTGCTGAAATCAACTATAGGCTCCATGAAATATTGAGGTTCTACCTCCTAGAAGAGTTCTTGATCTACACAAGAAGCTCAATAAATATTTGTCAAATGTTTATCAAATGAATCAACAGTATAGGGAAATAACTAAGGAGAAAATAACTGGGAGTGAATGAAGGGAAGGCACTATCTTAGATAACATCCAGAAGGTATATTGTTCTCCATCAAAAGTTAAGCGCTTAAATAAAGCAGCATACAGCAGCAGTGGAGAGCGGGAAGGCGTTCCTGGGCAGCTGCAAGAGGGTTGATGGGCCACTTCTGAAAGAGGAGTTCATGGCTACTAGGGTCACTGCATTACACGACTTGTCAGTAACAAACAGGAAACGAACTAGCTAGTCGTAGAATTCAGTCGCTTACTCTTTAAACATTGAGCTCCTTCATATGGAAAGACACAGGAAGCAACCAGTTTGATGAAAGCCACTGTGATACATACAGCCCAGGACATCAAAGGTGGCAAAGAGATTTCCTTTGGCCTTGATGGCTAAGAATTTGCCAGCGCTATAGCAGAGAATCACTTGTTTTTAACACCAGAATTTCACTCTGATCGTATCTACATTTAATGTAGTCTGGGGGGTGTATATGTGAGTGTTTATGTGTGTGAGAGAAAGAGTCTACAACACTATGTGGCTAACCCATTAAGGTCATTATAAGAATTTACCCCTGACATTGCTGAAGCTAAATCTACGTGCCCAGAGTTAGCAGAGCATGTAGCAGTGCTCTCTTCCCACCTTCTTGCCCCCGATACACAGACACCCACAAAGGCATGACACCACTTACATAAATTATCATTTTTGAGCCTCACAAGAAGTTCTGTAAAGTTAATGTGTGTAGCATTAGATATTTTTATTTTTTAAAAGAGGAAATTAAGATAAAAATACAAAAAGTTAATGAGACTAACAAAGGCTGGAGTAAGAACTGAATTCTAGATCTTCAAATTCAAGCCACTTTCTAAAATGACAGATGTGGGTAACAGAAATAAAAACAGCTGTTTCAGTGCAGAGTTATATATTTTTCCAAATATGACCTTTAACGTGTCATACTATAATTTGATACCTTTTGTTTGTCAGAAATCCACCATAAACAATTCAGATAAACTTCCACCTTACAATTCTTTGTAAAGAAATGTGAAGTCTGATATAACTATCAACTTCCCTAAATGCAGATTCCATACATTTGGTGGGTTTATAATTGAAAAATATATATATATTGGAAGTTTCCATGAAGAATCTCTATTCTTAAAGGAAAATTAAATTGATAAAGAATTTAAAATAAACAAATTTTTCTATAGAAAAACCTGCCAGAGAACACCTTACCCAAATGATCAACCTTAACCTCACACATAACGAACAAGTTAAAATCAGGTGTCCCTTCCTATGATGCTCTGACAAGGACACCCCTCCTATTATGCCCTGTGAGAATACAACATCAAATCTGTTGTATTTTATCCAAAAATGTACAACCTGAATTTAACCATGAAGAAAGGTCACACCCACACCGAGGAATCTTCCACAAAATAACTGGCCTGAACTCTTCAAAAAGGCCATGAAATAGAAAGACTGAGGAACTCTTCCAGATTAAAGGAGGTTAAGGAGAAATGACAATTAAATGCAACAAGTGGTCTTGGATTAGCTTCTGGACCAGTAAAAGGACATTAATGGAACAATTGGAGGAATTTAAATAAGGTCTCTAAATAAAATGGCAGTATTGTGTTAATGTTAATTTCCTCATTCTTATTAACTGTATTCTTTCAGGTAAGACTTTCACATTTGGAGAAGCTGGGTGATGAGTATAGGAAAACCAACCATACTATTTTTGCAACTTTTCTAAGTCTGATATTATTTCAAAATGAAAAGTGAATACATAAAATAAAATTTAAAAGATAAATAATCTTAGTCCTGAAAGGAATTTTTACTGATAAATCTGTTTAATCTTAAAGCTAAAGAAGTAGTATAAATTCTCCAAAGTTACAAAGACAATGAATTCTGATCTCTGAATGCTATAATTCTCTCTATAATACTGTCTCCTACTGCCCCGTAAATTTCCTGAAAACTGAGGCCACTTGCAAAGGCCAGCTTTTCATGTTTCACATCACTTCAGAGACAAGGGAGGATGACAATGACAACCTATTTACCATCATGCAGATGTAACAGGTCATCACTTTGCCCTAGAAGGTAATTGTTCAAAGTAGATAAAGGAAGAGTACTCTAAGAAGCATTATGTGAAAAGGTATCCAAAGCTAAGGGATTATTATCGACAAGATCAGGTATAATTTTGATTGATATAAACAACAAAATCCCTAAAAAACTTGATTGGAAATTACAGATCCCAATTCAAAGAAATCCAAGAACAATTAAAATACAAAGAGTAAATTGCAGAACCATAGAATAAATGAGAGGATTCAATGGAAAAACAACAGTCATGAACTATGGTTTAAATCAGAGGCATATAAGCATTTTTGTTTATTTATCCATTAAAAGAATTTTGGGGAAAAAACTTGTACATTTTTGAGTTGATAATGAAAATTTCATATTTATTTAATTGCTTTCAAAGTATATCAGGATGGTATACTTTTTAATTTAACTGTCAGATTGCTGTATAAAATTTATCCAAATGAATGTAAACACAACAGCAACTTGAAAATCACTATTATTCATTTAATAAATAAAAGCAAGTCTTCTTTTACAGGTAAAAATTTCACATCATTCTTCATTACCCTTAAACTCTTATTTCTTTTCCAATTCTTCCACAGAATTTTATCCTCAAAAAAGACATTTTGTACATGAAAGCCTTTAATGATCATTGAATCATGCTTCAGTGCAACAAAAATATATGTAAATTGACAGGTAAATTGCTTTTAAATTTCCAGTGATCATAAGGCTCTAATATGATAAATTCTTTCAATTATATTTTATTAGACCTCAATTTTTAAAGCATAAATAACTATAAGCCTAAGAAGCAAAATATTATTGGTAATACTCTTAATGAAATTAATGGGACTGAGGCTTTTGTGCCATATAGTTTATGTATCCAATGATGAATACTTCTCATTATATTGTTCAACAAATGTCACTATAATAATAAGGCAAGGATCAGAACTAATTCTATTCCTAGTTTTTATTTTTTATAGATCAAAGATCAGAGAAAATTTGTCCACTTAAGTGGATCGCAATGGAAGAAGTTTGGTTTAGCAGATCATTCAATCTTTTGTACTTCTATGTGGCTGCCCAAAAATAACATCTAGCAATCTCAATGCAAAAAAATAGTATTTTTAATGCTCAACTAGACAATTAGATAATCCTTCAATATTATTGAATTAAAAACTGTATTTCTTGCAAAAGAAGATTTTGCCAGACATTGAAGTTGTTCCCTTTACAACAATGCCACCAACATTTCCAAGGGTCTCTTTGTTTGGGGGCAGGATAAGGATTCCACTTCATGGCAGTGCACCATGGGAAGATTCTAAGTGATCAAGAGGTAAGCTGGGAGAAGGTAAGTGGGAGAAAGCGTCTTGAAAAAGGAAATGGAATTCCTTAAAAGCAGGCTCATTCTTGTCTGGGTCAATTTATGGGAGAAAAATAAAGCATGAAATAATCGAAGATCTGGAAATTGCTTCCTTAAAATGACACTTCTCAGGTACCCCTTGGAAAATTTTGTGTATCTCTGAAGATATTTATACTCCTGGATCATTTTACATTAAGCCAGTCTCAAGGAATTTTCAAAGAAATGTCAGCTACATGAAGGAAGAATTTCATGATAAAGTTTAATTGCATTGAATATATCTCCTCAAATTACGGCAGCTCTTCCCTAAGTGTCTTCAAAGGAAAACTTGCTTTTCGAGTCATTCATAAAAGGTTGCTTTAAATGGTTCGTATTTGGAAAATATTGCATAATATGCCCCCTCTTGAAAGGATTACAACCCATATTAGCATGTTTGAGGTCCTGATAAATCCTGCAGTAAAGTATAGAATTTAACTTTATTCAACTCAATTGTTCACGAATATATTTGACCATGTATCTCATTTTTGTTAATCATTCTCCCTAATCTTTCAGAATTCCAGAATTATAGTTTTATTAATGCAGGGATTGTGTCACATTTCTCCTGCTAAAGTCCCAAAAGTGATCAGAGCCTTGATAGATATTTAATTAATATTAACTGAGTTACTGATTCATATGCAAAGGGAGTTAGGTTGACAAGAGAGAAAAACTAAATAGAAATTGATTTTCAGGAACCATATCATAAAGGAAATTTTTAAACAGAACACCTCAAAGTTATCAAGTGGAAGGGAGTATAATAGTATAAACAAGAAGCAAAGCTATCACTCAATAACTCAACTAAAACTTGCTGCATTGCTTTCCCTGGGAGAGCCCTAGCTATGAGAGAGGAATACATAACCTAAGGATTCTCAATGTGCAGTTGCTTCTATGAGATCACAGAAGAGTAAGCTTCTCCACAGCAGTGACAAACACATAACTCTGCATCATAAACATTCAACAAATGACCCTTCACTGGGAGAAAAAAGTTGTTGCTCTTTATTCTTGTATAACATGAACCTAAGGGCACAGCTGAAGCTTCTTTGGTGGTACCTCTGACATATGGAGACAGCAGAGGTGAGATGTTACATGAATAACTATGTCCATAATAGCATACTAAAAAGAGAACTGGATTAAGATCCAAAGGCTTTATATTTTATCTTTCCCATTTATCAGATGGGTAAATTTGAGTATTCCCTCAACTTTATACAACTCCTTTTTTTCCAACTGTCAAAATCTTGTCCAAAAAACCATGTCCATGGATTATATGATCCTCCTTTCTTATTGGGGAAAGAAAAACATCTTTGCTTAAGAAGAGTACTTCAACATAGCCTCTAACTCAAGAAGGTAATGTCCCAGTAAATATTTTCTTCAATTGATTTACTTGTCTAACTAGTTAAAACATCTTCCTTCAGAAAACTAATTTTAAGTAGCCAATCCAAATAATTCTGGGGAAAATATTTGCTCCCTGTTCTAGTTTGCTAGCTGCTGGAATGCAATATACCAGGATCAGAATGGCTTTTAAAAGGGGGAATTTAATGAGTTGCTAGTTTACAGTTCTAAGGCCGAGAAATTATCCCAATTAAAACAAGCCTATAGAAATGTCCAATCTAAGGCATCCATCCAGGGAAAGATACCTTTGTTCAAGAAGGCCGATGAAGTTCAGGGTTTCTCTCACAAATGAGAAGGCACATGGTGAACACAGTCAGGGTTTCTCTCTCACCTGGAAGGGCACATGGCAAACACGGTGTCATCTGCTAGCTTTCTCTCCTGGCTTCCGGTTTCATGAAGCTCCCTGGGAGGTGCATTCCTTCTTTATCTCCAAAGGTCACTGGCTGGTAGACTCTCTGCTCCGTGGTGCTGCAGCATTCTCTGCTCTCTCTGAATCTCCCATTGTCCAAAATGTTTCCTCTTTTATAGGACTCCAATAAACCAATCAAGACCCACCCAAATGGGTGGAGACATGTCATCACCTAATCCAGCATAACAACCAGTCTTGACTAAATCACATCATCCAGGGAGATAATCTGATTACAGTTTCAAACATACAGTATTGAATAGGGATTATTCTACCTTTATGAAATGGAATTTTGATTAAAACATGGCTTTTCTAGGGGGCACACTTTCTTTCAAACCAGCACACCCCCATACAAAGACAATAAGGAATTCAAATAACAATTATCCTTCAATTACTGCTGTATTAGAAAAATGAGGTCAACTTTTGTAGTGTTTTACCATCTATTTTATCTTTGGGGAAAAAGAGCCACATATCCAATGCTCATTATCACAAGTTTGGTGCAACCAAAAGTAGAATGATTGTAGGGATTAAGAAAATTACTGTTTTTGCTTAAATATTGGTTTGAATATACTTCTATTGTAAACATCAAACATCTTATGCAACTGGGAGAAAGGATTTTAGTAATAGAAATGATGAACACCACATAATCAAAATTAATGGGGAAAAGTATTATTTTACTTCTCAGTGAAAAAAGAGTAAGTGTAATGAACACAGCAAATATGCTTATTCCTCATAGCAGTGATGACAAGAAAGAGAAGACAGAACTAGGTCATTCTCTCTGGAGGACAGGACTATAACAAGCAAGTGATGAAATGAAATAAGCTTATTTTACAAAGTGAAATAAGTACAATTTCACTGTGGTTGTTTTTGAAATTATTCCATGTTTTTCTGTTTCTGTATCATCTGTTCCTCTTTCAATGCTTAAAGTGCTGTTTGTGCAATATTTATAAATTGCAAATGAAGGACTCTCAGCAGTTAAAGGTATCATTTTTCAGGACATCATTACATAAAGTCAAATGCCTTCACATATCATATTTTTTGGGTAAAGTGCTCCTTAGGTTGTAATTTTATTTACTACACTACCTCAGATCACTTCCAAGCAATACCTCAAACCTCAGTTAATATTATTTTCCATATAACTTAACAACTCTACAATCTGCCATTCAATAATAAGCACAGAATAAAATACCAGTTACAAGAACCATGCTGCCCAGGACTTTCAACACACCTAATTGTCTTTTTACATATGATATGGAGAAGAAAGTACAGCATTAATTGCAAGGGGGACTCTGAGCTGCATATGAGATATTCCCTAAGGATTTATAGGTCCTGTTAAAAAGTTGTTTTTAGAATATCTCCAAATCTTTGCACAGATGAGAATAGATTATCATAAGGATAAGAGTAGAATGAGATGGATAAAGAACATTATCATCTGGTCAAGCAAATCCTCACATGTCTAGCAAGAGATAATATCAATGTAGTATAAATTGGACCATATAAAATTGCTGTTTCTGTAGGTCATAAGTGGTCAAAGTTTAGTTATGTCAAATATTTCAACTCAATAACTGAGAAAAGAAAAAATTATAAAAGCAAGTTTTGCCAATATTTATTTTTCATTACTTCTGGGAGAATATACACCAGTTCTATAAAACTATATTTTTAGAAATAAATTATTTTCATTTTTCCTATTTTTAGAGATTATTATAACTCCAGCCTAACAGAGTTTAAAATATAGACTCTGAAATCAGGTGACCTGAATTCTAACACCAACACTACCACCTAGTAAATGTGTAATCTCAAGCAAGTGGCTTCAGTTTATTTTCACCTAATATACACAGATAATAAAATTGTCTCCCCTTCCCCTAGGGTTGTTTAAGGAGAAAATAATGTGATGCATATAAAGTCTGCAAAACATCTATAACTCTATCAGCTCTCGACTCAACTGATGTTCTCCAATCCCTTGCTTTTTTTCTGTCTTTGGTTAGCCACATGGTCAGCCACCCCTTGGTCATTCTTTCATACTCAGGCTGAAGCCCATGGTTGATCATTTGAATCATAGTGTCATTAACAAACTCAGTGCCAGTATTATATCTTACCTTCCATCTGCATCCACTTAGAAAAATCCCAATATTAGATAAATATTAAAATTCATATAAGTTCTCAGCTTCTGAGACACCTCAGCTGAACACTGAAGAAAATCACAGTCATGAAAATGCCCCCCCAAAAAAGGGATTTATTTATATCCATAGTCAACTTCAGTCTTCTTTAGCAACTATTTTAAATTGTTATCTCCTCATCCTTCAAGGTTCTGTTCAGGTATTGCCTTCCCCAAAAAGAGTTCTTTGAACTCTCCACACTAAATGAGGTGCTTTGAAAGTTCCTTCCCATATTTGCTCACAGTATCTGGCTGATGGTAGGCACTTAGTAGATAATCATTGCATGGATGAGTGAATAAATATTGTTTTTACTTACTTAACCATTTATCATCTCATCATAATCTATTCTGGGGTCTTCTCACCTTTTGTCCCTCTGTCCTCTAGACCACAAATGTCTTAAGTCAGGATTACTATATTTTATCCATCTTCAAATTCCTAGCACTGATTCCATAGTGCACACTGGCTGCTGAATCATTTTTCTTGACTGAACTTATTAACAAATAAATGAATTGGAATGTTAACTAAAACCTACAGTTCATCCATTCAGCAATTATTTAGTAAGTCTTTATTGTATACCTCTGGAAATTCAAAAGATCCAAGAATCCAATTTTCCTCCTTATGGAGCATACAGACTAACTGGGCAGGAAAGATGCAAACAATACATTTGCTGTATATGCTAATCACTCTGGGGGAAGTATGTACAAAGTACCAAGGAAACAGAAAGAAAGTGGTGACATTTTTGAATTAGAGATGTGGTAACTGAATTATGTATTCCAACAAACACAAGTTCCTGGTCTTCCTCTGCAATCCTGTGAGTGTGAGCCCACTGTAAATAGAAAATCTTGAAGGTGTTGTTTAAGTTCAGGTATGGCCAACTGAATGAGGATGAGCTCTAAGTTAATTACTGGAGCTCTTTAAAAGCAGAAGAAACTTAGACATGTCAGAAAAAGCCATGAGAGGACCTGGAATCTAGAAGCCACCAGAACCTGAAAGAAAAAGAGAAAGAACATCCCCCATATGATGGGAAAGTCAAGGAACCCAAGGATTGCTAGCCAGGCAGAAGGCCATCCTGTGAGGAAGTAAGTATGCTAGCTTCGAACTGGGATCCAATAAGTTCCTGTTGTTATGCCAACCCATTGCGTGGTATATGTCATAGCATCCTGGAAACTAAGACAAGAGGCTTCTCAAAAGTGCCATGTTTGAACTTATGCTTCAAGCATTTCCCTTTTTGAGGTTACCTATTCACATTTGGTTTTCTGAATTAACCTACTCTATTGCACTATTTTTTTTTGTTTGAAAGTCAAAAGCAATCAGTTAACCACGGAAAGAGAGCAAACTTGAACTGGATTGAGTTACTTGTCCAGAAGAGGGCAGAACACTTAAAACGGCAGTCCCATGAAAATAGCATGCAATGTGAGAGAAGGGTTTCCTGAGTAAAATGGATGTTCTGCTAAGCCAAAAAAAGAGTAGATTATGGGAAGGCCAAAGAAATCAATGGATAAATTTCCAATGCATGTGATTTGACTTGGTTGTTAAGTCAGCTATGTTTCCTAATGTAATTTTGAAAAGTGTGCTTCATGGCATATCCATTTGTAATATTTCAGTTACAAGTAAGAGGAATATGAATTATAGTGGCTTTGGCAAATAGCAGTGAATCTTTCTCTTGAAAGAAGAATTCTGGAGGAACTGGTCCAAGGTGCATATAGCTAACTATATTTTGGGCAATTCATCTCAAAATGTGGCCCAAGGACTAGTGCCAATCCATAAATTGGTTATTACTGATCTGTGATGACATATCCAGAGAAAATCTTAGTAAGCATTTAGAAAAGTTGTTAAAATTTTCACAGAATGCTTTCATTACTTGAATCTGATAATAGATATTTTATATGACATATTTTACAGGTCTTTTCATTTCATTTCATTTTTCTATTTGCTTAGTCATATTTATTGAATTTTAATCAGTACACATTGGGCTGGAAATATTTCAAAATGATCTTTAACCACAGATGATTTGCGAAGCACTGTCTTAGAGAACCTAGACTCTATCTATATTTGGCTTTTGATTTTAGATTATTTTTGCCTCAAGGTCACAAAATGGCTGCTATGCTTCCAAACATCCAATCCTCCTTCCAAGCAGAAACAAGGAGGAAAGATAAGATGTGAAAGGTATAGGGGTGTCAGTTAAATCTGTCCATTTAATAAAGAAAAGCAAACCTCCTGGAAAACCCATTGTATAGATTTCTGTTTACATCTAATAACTAGAACAATTACAATGGAAATTCTAACAAAAGAATAGCTAGAGAGAAGGGGATTATAGATGGTAGTTGTGTCAGCTAATAAAGAGTGAATTCCAAACTTGCAAATAAATGTTTTGATAGAATTGTGGGTAGATGGCAGAATGAGAAGATACAGGACTAACCAGGCAGAAACTGTCGGGAAAAAATATATATGTATTTAAACCCCAGAGGCCAGTAGAACTTTGTACAGCATCCAAGGAAGAGTGGGAGGAAGAGACTGGTAAATTATGGTAAAGACCAGTAAATTGTTTTCTCTGCTTGATTGTTACTGGTGCCTATCCCCTACTTGTGTTGCAGCTGTCTGTGGGGTATAGCCCCTGGCTAGTTCACTGGTGACAGAAGTGAAAATAAAAATCCTTTTCTTCAAGACCTGAGGTAGGGATGGCCAATCACTGATCATGGATTTTGATCAGCAACTTCATATATCCAGGGGCCAAGGGGCATACCTCTGAGTGTGGCCATCTTTCCATCTTGCCCCAAACAAAGGCATCAGTAGAGGAGATTTAAAGACAGCGTGCTTCCTCAGGGCAGAGAGACAGTTAGTTGAACAGCTGCATTTGTTGGGTGGGTCAAGAAAGCTCAGCTTTAGGGTGCTGGGAAGAAAGTCTTGGGAGTGCCCCTCCCCAGAGCACTTTGGAGCCTGGAGGTCCCCTTGCTGTGTTTCGGCAGGGAAAGACTGACTTGGGAAACTGCTCTTCAGCGTGCCTTTCTTCTCAGAATTTTTAGCACTCTGAAAGCAGCTTGAGACAATGAAATGAATGTAAGAAACAATAGAGACAGGCAGTGTGGGTATAAGCTTGCCTGATTTAAATACCCAGGAGAGGGAAGTCTGTCTCCTGGAAAGTTAAGGGGACTTTCAAAATCTTTAAACAGGGGACTCTAAAACAACTAAGAAGCACAAGCCCAGGACAAGACACAGGCTCAGAAAAGACAGGGACGACACTGCACAATGTGTTAACTTGGGAAGGCCTTCCTGATTGGAGGGCTGAAGCTCAAGAAAATACCTATCATCACCAAATGGTTACGAAATCAAGAAACAGACATCTCAGGGAATAAATTCCAGTTAATATTTTAAAATATTAAAATTTACAGTATGCAACAAAAAAGTACAAGACAAGCAAAGAAAGAGGAAATGAAAGCCCATCCAAAGAAAGAGGATAAAAATCCAGAAAACAACAATGAGGAAGACCAGAATGTGGACACAGTGAACAAGTCTAAAAAAAAAAAATGAGCTAAAAAAAGGCTCAAGAAGATGAAGGGAAATATAGAGAAAGAACTAAGGGATAACAGGAAAATAATGAATGAGAAATATTAGAAACTGTGTAAGCAGATAGAAATTTTAAAGAGGAGCCAAACAGAGCTATTGGAGTTAAAGACCACAATAGCTGAAATGAAAAACTCCCTGAAGGGTTTCAAAAGCAGATTGACCCTGGCAGAAGAAAGAATCAGCAAACTCAAAGACAAGACAATTGAAATGAGTGAGGCTAAGAAAATTATAAAAAGCAAAAATAACATAAACACCTCTGGAGCACCAGCAAGTGTACCAACATATGTGTTATGCAGTCTTAGAGAGGAAAAAGAGAAAGTAGCAGAAGGAATATTCAAAGAAATATTGTCAGAAAATTTTCCAAAGTTAGCAAAATAGCAAAATACATGAACATGCACATCCAAAAATCCCAGAGAACACTAAACAGGATGAACATGAAGAAAAATACACCCTGTCATATGTTGATTGCACCATTGAACACATAGGACAAGGAGAGACTTCTGAAAGCTGCAAGAGAAAAGCAACATGTTAATGTACAAGGGAGTCCAATTAGGTTGAGTGCCAATTTCTCATCAGAAACCATGGAGGCAATAAGGCAGTGAGTTGAAATACTAAAAGCAATGAAGGAAAATAACTGCCAACCAAGAATTTTATATCTGGGGAAACTTTCTTTCAAAAGTGAGGGTGAGATTAAGACATTCCTATATAAACAAAAGCTGAGGGAGTTCATAACCACTAGAGCTGCCCTACAAGCAATGTTAAAGATGTTCTTCAGAATGAAAGTAGAAGACACTAGAAAGTGGTTTAGAGAGGCATAAAGAAATAGAGATCTCCGGTAAAGATTACCACTTCATTAATTACAAATGCCAGTAATATTATATTGTATTTTTAAGTATGTACTTCACTTCTTCCTTTCTATGGTTGCTAAAATGCAAATGCATAAAAAATAATGATAAATCATGTTCTTTGTACATACAGTGGACAAAGATATAAAGGGTAACAAGTACAAAAAGCTGGGTAGATGGAGAGATATAGGAAAAATATAGGTGTATGCTACTGAAGTCAAGCTGGTATTAAGCCAAATAAGACTGATATATACTTAGGATGTTAAATTTTAACAGCATGGTAACAAGGAAAATAGATAAAAATATATACAGATAGAGAAGATACTCAATATGGTACAACAAAAAAAATTAAATACAAACTTAGGCATTAATGGAAAAATTGAGGAGCAAGAAACTGTAAGACTTACAAAGGCTAAGTAGCAAAACAGCAACAGAAAGTTCTGCCTCATCGGTAGTGATTTAAATATTAAATGGATTAAACTCTCCAGTCAAAAGGCAGAGATGGGCAGAATGGATAAAATAGCATGATCCAACTATATGCTGTTGACAAGAGACTCACCTTAAATTCAAAGATACAGGTTAGGTAGAAAGTGAAAGGATGGAAAAAATAGATACCATGTGAGTAGTAGCCAAAAGAGAGCTGGGTAACTATACTAGCTTCAAATAAAATAGATGTTAAGTAAAAAACAATGACAAGGGATAAAGATGGTCATTATATATTGTTCAAGGGGTCAATTCAACAAGAAGATATAACAATTATAAATGTATATGTACCTACTAGCAGACCCACAAAATATATGAAGAAAATACTGAAAGAATTTGGAGGGAGAAACTGATGGTTAGTACCAGCAGACTTTAATACACCACTTTCAATAATGGAGAGAACATCTAGTTAGAAGATCAATAAGGAAATACTAGATTTGAATGATAGTCTAAACCAACAAGACCTATGAGACATATATAGAACCTCAAAAGAATACACATTCTTCTTGAGTACAGATGGATTATTCCCCAGGATAGACCATATATTTGATCACAAAACAAGTCTCAATAAATTTAAAAATATTGAAATCATATATCTTATCTGACCATAACAGAACGAAGCTAGAAATCAATAAAAGAGGAAAAAATATTGGAATTAAACAACATACTATTAAAACCAGTGGGTCAAAGAGGAAATATCAAGAGAAATTAAGAAACATCTTGAGATGAATGAGAGTAAAAATAAAACATACTGAAACCTAGAGGATGCTATGAAGATAGTACTGACAGGGAAATTTATAGTTTAAGTGCTTACATTAAAAAAAGATTACAAATCAGAGCTCTTACCGCAAAACTAGAAGAACTAGATAAAGGAGAGCAAATTAAACCCAACGGGAGCAGAAAGAAGAGAAAGACAAAGATTAGAACCAAGATAATTGAATTAGAGAAGGAGAAGGATGAGGGGGAGGAGGAGAAGAAGAAAATAAAATAAAACAAAAACAATGGAGAGAATCAACAAAACCAGAAGTTGGTTCTTTGAAAAAGCAATGAAATTGGCCAACCTTTAGCTAGACTGACAAAGGAAAAAAGAGAGATGATACTAATTTTAAAAACCAGAAATGAAAGGGGGGCATTACTACCTTCCTAATGAATTCAAAAGGACTATAAGAGGATACTATGAACAACTGCATGCCAATAAATTTGATAACCTAGATGAAATGACAAATTCTTAAAAGCAAACGAACTACCTATGCTTACTTAAGAAGAAATAGAAGATCTCAAAAAAACAGTTACTAGTAAAGAGACTGACAAAGCGATAAAAAAAATCTCCCTATAAAGGAAAGCCCAGGATAAGGTGACTTCAAAAGGTAGTTTTATCAAAATTCCAAGAAGAAATAACTCCCACTCTGCTTAAACTCTCATCCCAAAAATTTAAGAGGAGGGAACACTTTCTAATTTGTTCTATGAGGCTAACATCACCCTCATACCAAGGCCAGATAAAGATAGCACCAGAAACCAAAATTACAACCAATATCTCTTAGGAATATGAAAGCAAAAATTTTCAACAAAATATAAGAAAACTGAATCCAGCAGCACAGTAAAAGAATTATACAGCCTGATCAAGAGGGATTTACTCCTGGTATACAAGGGTGGCTCAAAATGAGAAAATAAATTAATGGAATATACCGCATTAACAGAATGAAAGGAAAAAAAAACACACCAGATTATCTCAACTGATAAAGAAAAGGCATTTGACAAACTCCAGCACCCCTTAGAAATAAAATAACTTAGAACACTAGGAATAGAATGAAATATCCTCAACATGATAAAGGGCAAATATGAAAAACCCACAGCTAACATTCTACATAATGGTGAGACTGAGCGCTTTTCCCCTACGATCAAGAAGAAAATCAAAATACCCACATTCTCCACTGTTATCCAACATTGTACTAGAAGTTCTTGTCACAGCAATTAGGCAAGAAAAAGTAATAAAAGTAAGCCAAATTGGAAAGGAAGAATTAAAATCTTCACTATTTGCAGATGACATGATCTTATATACAGAAAATTCTGAAAAATCCACAATAAATCTCCTAGAACTATAAACGAATTTAGCAAAGTGGTGGGGTAGAACATCAACATCCAATATCAGTAGTGTTTCTGTACACAGACAATGAAAAATTGAGAAAAGAAACCAAGAAAAAATTTCGTTTACAATAGCAACTAGAAGAATCAAGTATCTAGGAATAAATATAACCAATGGTGTAAAGGACCTGTACACAAAAATCTACAAAACATTGCTAAAAGAAAAATAAAGGATGGACATTCCATGTTCATGTATTGGAAGACTAAATATTGTTAACATGTCAATTCTATCCAAAGTAATTTGTAGATATAATGCAATCCCAATAAAAATTCCAACAAATTTCTATGCAGAATTGGGAAAACTAATCATCAAATTTATATGGAAGGATAAAGGGCCTGAAATAGTCAAAGCCATCTTACAGGCACAGAGAATCATAGTGAGAGCTCAGAAATATACCCTTATTTATCACTTATGGTAAACTGATTTTTGACAAGGGGGCAAAGGCCACTCAGTTGTGAAAGGATGATCTCTTCAAAGCATGGTGCTGGGGAAAGGATCCTCATTTTCGAATAAAAGAAAAAGAAGAGAACTACCATACACCATATACAAAAATCAACTCAAAACAAATTAAAGATCTAAGTATAAACTATCTCATCTAATAGAATTATCAATCTAAATAAATAGGACCTCATCAAAATTAAAAACTTTTGTACCTCAAAAGATTCTTGCATAAAAATAAAATGACAGCCTACACGATGGGAGAAAATATTTGGAAACCACATATCTGATAAGGGCGTAATATCCAGAATATATAAGGAAATCCAAATATAAAACAAAAAGATAAACAATGAAATTTGAAAATGGGCAAAAGACTCGAATAGAAATCTTTCCAAAGAAAATATACAAATGGTCAGAAAGCAATTGAAAAGATATTCAACATCATTAGGGATCAAGGAAATGCAAATCAAAACCACAATGTGCTACTAATTCACATACATTAGAATGCTTGCTATTAAAAAGCTGAAAAATTCCCAGTGTTGGAGAGGATGTGGAGAAATAGGAATTCTCATTCATTGCTGGTTGCAAGGCAAAATGGTGAAGCCGCTGTCGAATATAGTTTGGCTGTTCCTCAGAAAGTTAAATACGGAATTACCATATGACCAGGTAATCCCACTATTAGGAATATACTCAAAAGATTTGAAAGCAGGGATTCAAACAGATCTTTTCACACCAATGTTCATAGCAGCATTAGCCACAATTGCCAAAAGCTGGAAGCATCCCAAGTGTCTATGCACTGATAAATGGCTGAACAAAATGTGGTATATACATACCACGAAATATTATTCAGCCATAAAAGGATTGAAATTCTGATACATGCAACAACATGGATAAACCTTGAAGACATCAGGTTGATTGAAATAAACCAGACACAAAGGGATCATATTGTATGCTCTCACTGAAATGAAATAATTAGAACAAGCAATCTCATCAAATCAGAATCTAAAATATAGGTTACCAGGGCTTGGGGTAGGGATAGGAAATGGGAAATTAATGCTTAAAATGTACAGAGTTTCTATACGGAACAGTGGAAATATTTTGGTAACGGATGCTGGTGATGGGAGCACAACGTTGTGACATAATTAACAGTGCTGAAATATGTATGTGAAAGTGGTTAAAAGGGAAATATTACATTGCTTATATGTAACAGAATAAAAGTTGTTTCACAAATCCATGGAACTGAACTATGTTAAATTGTGAACTGTATTTAATAGTACAGATATAAAAGTTTGCTTTCATCAATTGTAAAAAAAGTTCCACACCAATGCACAGTGTTAATAATAGGGTGGTATATAGTAATCCTGTATTTATGTATGATTGCCTGTATACCTCCAACTTCTTTAATAAAGAAAAAAAAATCTATTGACTGTATGTCAGTCTCCTAGACCTCAGTCCATTCTAGGTAAATAGATGAAAGAGATGGGGTGATGATATATAGATAGTTGTATAGATTAGATATAGATAGATAGATAGATAGATAGATAGATAGATAGATAGATAGATGGATAGATAGATACAGGTGGCATTAACCAAAAGAAAGCTTAATTTGGAGTTCATATATATAGCAACCAATTGACCTTTCTTTTTAATTCACTAGCATTAATTCAGGCTGTTATATATACACAAGACACTGTACTCATGGGAAAGCTTTCAAAGAAATCACCTCATTTAATTTGGGGGATAGCACTGCACCAGGGACAAATCCAAAAAAAATAAATTTAGGTCATTGATTGAAAGAACAAACTTCCCATACCTGTCCCGTTTAAGAGTCTTCAAGTTAATTAAGATTCGTCACCCACTTTTTTTCCTAACTTCTAAAGCTTTTGGTTCCTTTATATCTTCATGCCATCACATTTTATATTGTAATTTGCTCCATTTGACAGATAATGGAAAAGAATTGGAATACTGAGGAATCAAGCACCCACATTAGTTTCCTGAATTATACACCTCAGTTCTTCTGGGTTTTTGATGATATCCAAACATGGGGACCATTGTTGTCCCAAAGAAATTTATCACTCCAGTTTTACTGGTCTCCCTGCTTCCCACCAACCACTAAATAGTCTTAGCCCTACCAGATGTTCAAATGCAAAACTACTTTTGAAGACAGATTGTTTCCTCAATTTAAGTATTATTCCCTGGTTTATGTTTTTATTATTTTATTTACTCAACAAATGAGGATAAAGCAAACTCAATACAAGCATGGAATTTACTAGTAATCCAACATTTATCTCAATATTAATAAAACACAATTATGAAACAGACTTCAGAAAAGAATTTCAGAATATTCTTTGCCTGGGATGAACTCTCTCTTTCTTGATCTCTATACTATTTCACCACCTATTTCATATTACCTTCCTCTGCCATAGATGCCATGATAAAAAGCCATGTCTGAGAATGGGAACAAGACTATTCACAAAGACAACGCAGGAAAAGATGGACAAAGCACAACTATTTCAAAATGTCTGTACCAACCACACTTAGCTTTTAATAGCATTAACTTGTAGCCTCCCTCTTCAGAAACTCTCAGTAGAAGCATGTGTTAAATTGACCAGCATCAGGGTGGCAGACTTTCTTGTTTTCAACTCTCATTTTTAAATGGACTCATTTACAGCTTAATGTTCTTATAACTACACACTTAATTTTATGGATCTTTCAAATACTATTCTATCATTAAATATTCAGTCTATTATAAGAAAATGTATGCCAGTATTGTTGTGATTACAGAATATGTTTGAGATATGCTTATTTGGTTAGCCCTTTTGGGTATCTATGTATGCAAAAGAAATAAAATAATTCAAAACAGGGTCTGATATGTTGGATTATAATCCATGACCTGAATCCCAGTGCCAGGTATAAAATATGTGCTCAAAAAATAACTGTTGAGTGAATGAATCAATCAAAGTTATATGAGAATAAAAATAATGGGAAACGTGATTCACCACAAAACAGACAGGAGCCAAGCTTCAGAAAATAGATAGAACAAGACTGGAAAGCCTAGCATAATGTTTTCTCTGAGCTCCATTCTCCTAACAGCTCCTTTACCCAGTTTCCAATCCTCATGAGTATAGACCAGAAAAGGGACACCCTAGACTAGAGCAGATGCTACCTGTTGTCTTGGAAAAAGGAAGTAAAAACAAATAAATCATACATAATAACTGATAAAATGTCAGAAAAGAACAAATCATGGAAACATTGCTTTGGGTAAGAATAATCAAAGAGTCTCTATTAAGTAATAATGTTTGATCTTCCTTGAAGAAAAAATAGGGTTCACATAGTAGAGGACAATGGATAGAGATTCCTGAAGGTAAAGAGGTAGTGGTGGAAATGACCAAGAAGTATCTTGGGGGAAAGCAAGTAAAATAATGTGACTACAATGGAGGATTTTTTTAAGTGGCCTTATGGAAAATGAGACAAAATAGATACCTTAGAACCAACAGAGCTTTGAATTACAGGATGAGTAGTTCCAAATTTATTCTTCAGGCAATAAAGAGCCAGTGTTTGTTTTTTCATTATGGGAACAATTAAACAAAACTGTTGCTTAAGAAGATGAGCTTCATGGCAATAAGTTGAAAAAAAAGAAATAGATTACGAAAGATTAAATAACAGTCATGTGAAGTATATGATTGATACATATAAAATAATACATACATAATATATACATACTATACATAATTCTAAAGCACAAGGAAAATGAGTAATTAAATATATTAATGATTGTCTATCCCAATGCCCAGTATAGTACCCAGGCCACAGTAGACACTCAACAAATATATGAATAATTCTATAACAAAGTAAAGACATGTTAATATCCAAACCAAAAGATTTTTGCAGATTGTTTTCAGCCAGAGATATTAAAGCTTTCTTTATAAATGCTCCAAATATATACAATGCATTTCTCTTCCCATATGAAAATGTGAACTTTAGATCACTGAATACTGGTAGTGTTACCAAGGTAACCCATGAAATAAATCATCTTATTATAAGTATTTGTAAGTATTTCCTTTACTGTTTGTCTTTTGAAAAGAGGCAAGAGATATAGTACAAAGGTTCCACATACCAAACAGCTCAGAAGAACTGATGACTTGATTCTGACATATCTAAATATCTACTTATAATTTCATTCACTTCTCTTTTGAAGTTTTTGTTATTTAGATTTGGTAATCTCACCATGAGATACAAAAAAAAGACAGTGTCTAATGAATGCCAAAGCTTCTGATCAAAGAGAATAAAGCACATTTCCCCAGATCCTAAGAAATAAACTTGACTTTAATATTTCTACTTCAGAATTCTTGGTATTGTAATATACCATATGTATAGCCACAGTAGAATAATAATGACTGTATTTACCATTCTAATTTAATATAAAAACTAGTCAAAATATATGAAACAGGCAAAACAAGGGAGTAATTTCTGAGATTGAAACAAATTACTTGCTGAAAAGAATTTATAAGCTGTGCAGCAGAGATGGGAGATCTAACTAAGCCCTAGCGATCTCCTTGATATGACCAGCATTTGTAGGGTAGAATACTAAAGAGAAGAGACTGGAATATAGAGAGGGGAGAGAAAGTTCCAAAGATTTGAAGAGATTCTACTCATGTCTTTGGCTGAGTACTAAATAGTGAATATGCGTGAAGAACTATTGAAGCTGGAGAAAGAACATTATAAAAAAAAGCAAGTAAAGCAATCTCCAGAACTTAGTATTATCAGAAATGGTTTATGTTCACACTGGTCAGAGTGGAAAGATCACCAAACACATTTAATATTGAATATGCACCTGAGAACAAACTTGCACTACTAGTAAGGGCATATAGCAACAATCTAAAGTCTGCACCCAAACGAAGCTGAAAAGCAAATTTCAAAAAAATCAAACTTTTCCAAGATACTTAACTATATACTAGATCTAAAATAACGCCAAACAAATGAACAAACAAACAAACAAAACACAGACACCAAACAATATTCAAATCTAAGTTCTGGCATCCATTAAAAAATTACCAGATGTTCAAAAATATGGAAAAATATGATCCATAATCAGGAACAGAACTAATTAAAAAGAAATATCACAGAAATGACAAAGATGAAAGATATAGGGAAGATATTAAACATCTATTAAAATAGTAAACTATATATTGAAAATAGTAAACTATATATTGAAAAAGGTAGAGAAAACAAAAATATGATGAATAAATAAATAAATGCCTGAAATAAATATACACTTGATAAGATTACCAACATGTTAATTACCATTGAAGAAAGTGCTGGTAAACTTGATAACATGGCAATACAAACAACCAAAAATTGAAAAAGTTGAAACAATTAACAGAAGATGAGTGATATACAAGAAAAGTCAAATGACCTAACAATATGCTTTAAATAAAGTAGAAAATGGAAAGGAGAAAGATATAGGGAAAGAGAAGTTACTTGAAGAACTAATGACAAGAAACTTTCCAAATTTGATGCAAACTAAACCACAAATTGAATAATCTCAATGACACCAAGCACAAGAAATATGAAGACAACTAAATGAAGACACATCATAATCAAATTGCTAAAAATCAATAATAAAGAGAAAAATTTAAAATAAGACCTCCCAAAGGGATATATTATAAAGAGAAAACCAAAGAAAATAATTAAACTATACTTTTTGTCAAATATAATGTGAGGCAGAAGACAATGGGGTGACATATTAAAGAAATTCAAAGAAAACTCTTAACCTAGAATTTTGTACACATAAAATATCTTTACAAAAGAAAGCAAGAGGGCAGGCCATGGTGGCTTAGCAGGCAGAGTCTCGCCTGCCATGCCAGAGACCCAGGTTCGATTCCTGGTGCTTGCCCAAGCAAAAAAAAAAAAAAAGCAAGAAAAAGACTTTGAGAAAACAAACATAGAATGAATTTATCACTCATAGAAAAGCATTATAGGAAATGTCAGAGAAAGCTCTTCTAGCAAAAGGAAAATAACAGGAAGAAATTTTGCTTTACACAAAGGAATAAAGAAGACTAGAAACAATTAAAATGCTAGTAAACTAAAAAGTACATTTTTCTTACTTTTAAAATCTCATGAAAATATAGTTAATGTTTAAATAATGTTTAATTGTGAAATTAATACAATAGAAGAAAAATGGATGACACAAATAGCACAAAGTTCAGGAAGACAGAAATAGAAATATAATGTTATACTATTCTTATGTTATATGTGAAGTGGCATAATATTACAAAGTAGTGATATACTGAGAATGTATACAGTAAACCCTGGAGAAATTACTAAAACAAACTGAGCAAAACAAACAAACAAAAAAGCCCAAGGAAGGAAAACTAATAAATCAATTAAATAGATAAAATGGAATCATAAAAACACTCAATCTAAAAGAAAAGGTATGCTAGTTTTATACTGCTGCATCACAAATTAAGCCACATTTATCAGAAACACAATCACCCTTTATTTTCTCAAACAATTTCTGGGGGTCATGAATTCAAGAATATCTTAGATGACTATTTCTTGCTTAGGGTCTCTCATGAGATTGCAGCAAAGATGTTAGCCAGGGATAAAATCATTTGAAGGCTAGATCACAGTTAGAGAATCCACTTCCAAACTCACTCACAAAGTTGCTGGCAGAGGTTCCAGGCAAGTTGCTAATAGGAGACCTCAGCTTATCACCACATGGGTCTCTCCATAGGGCTACATACAACTCAGAAGCTGAATTTCCCTAGAGTGGGTAGAGAGGCAGAGGGAGAAGGTGACAGAGAGAAGGAGAGAGTGGTGGGAGAGAAAGAGACAGAGAAGCTACAGTAAATTTTATAACCTAAACTTGGAAGTGACATACCCTCACTTCTATCATATTCTATTGACCATACAGATCAACCCTGTATAATATAGAAAGACACTTTACACCAGGGAGTGAATACAGCAGGGAGAAATTACTGGAGACCATCTGGAAGGCTACCATAAGAGAGAAAATAAATCAAGGAACAGATATGACAAGTTGAAAGCAAATAGCAAGATAGTAGACAGAAACTTAAACATATTAATAATCACATTAAATGTAATGGCCCAAACAAACCAATTAAAAGGCAGAGATTATTTGATTTTTTTAAGCATAGATCAAAAATATGCTCTCTGTAAGAAATCCATTTTAAATATAAAGACACAGAGAAGTTAAAAATAATAGGATGGGGAAGGAATGCCATGCCAGTGCAAATCAGAAGGAATCTGGATTGTTTATATTAATATTATAAAAATGAATAGTTCAGAGCAAATAATGTTACCACAAATAAGGAGGTTAATTTCATAATGATAAAGAGGGTAATCTTTCAATGGTTCATAAAATCCTAATGTTTATGTACCAAATAGCAGAGCTTCAAAATGAAGTAAAAGTAGATAGAAATGAAAGGATGAAAGGTCAAATAGACAAATTAGTTGGAGATTTTAGCAACTCTCGCTCAATAATTGATAGAACAACTAGAGAGTAAATCTGTAAGGATGTCAAAGACTTGGAAAACAATAAGAACCAAATAGGACTAATTAACATGTATAGAAAATTGCTCCCAAAATAGAAGAATACACATTATTTTTATGTGACATTGAATATTTACTATGAATGACAAAATTATGTGCAATGAAACAAGACTCAACAAACTGAAAATAATTAAAATCAAAGTATGTTTCAGACCACAGTGGATTCATATTAGAAATCAACACAGAAGGATATCTGGAAAGTCCCTAAATATTTGGAAATTAAAAATAAATATAACCCATAAGTAATAGAAGAACTACTATAACTACTAATAGGAAATTAGAAAATACTTTAAACTGAATAAAAATGAAAATGTGTCAAATATATCTTAAAGCAATTAAAGTAGTCTTTAGAGGGATCGTTATAACAAAGGCATATATTTAAAAACTAGAAACTTTAACATTAATATTTAAGCTACCACTTTAAGGAACTAGAAAAAGAATAGCAAATTATAGCCAAAGAAAGAAAAAGGAAGGAAATATTAAAGGTGAAAGAATAAATAAATGAAGTAGAGAACAGACTACATAGAGAGAAAATCAATCAAAGAAACTGATTCTTTGAGAAGATTAACAAAATTGAAAAGCCTCTAGCAAGACTGATCAGGATAAAAAGGGAGAAAACACAAATGACTAATATCAGGAATAAGAGAGGGGATCACTACAGAACTTATCAAGAGTAAAAGAATAATAAAGGAATACTAGGAACAACTTACAGTTATAAGACTAAGAAATCAGATGAAATAGACAAATTTCTCAAGAGATATAAAACTACCAAAATTCACTTAAGTAAAGAAAATTGTATTGTAGTCAATTCCAGATCCACCCCCTAAAAAAGAAAGACCCAGATTCTCTGTTGAAATTCTTCTGAACATGTAAGGAAGCAATAATATATCTATCAAAAAAAATGGCATAAAGAGGCAGAGATATCACAAGAAAAAAAAGATTAATACCCTTAATAAACATTCTTAATAATCTTAATCAAAATTTATTAAAAATCTAAGCAAAATAATTCTTAGTAGAATTTCAAGAAATATAAGCAAACAATATATAAATGTAGTAATACTTCACAACCAAGTGGAGTTCATTCTAGTAATATAAGTTTGGTTTAACATTTGAAACACAAATAATGAAATTCACCATATTAACAAACAACAAATGAAAAACTATATAAACATCTCAAGCAGTAAAAGTATCTGACAAAATTCAAAATCCACTCATGATAAAAATTCCTAGCAAACTAGTAATAGCATGGATCTTCCTCAAACTGATAAAGGAAATCTACAGAAAATCTACCGTTAACATCATACATAATGGTGGAAGATTGAATGCTTTCCCTCTAAGACTGGGAACAAGGCAAGGATGTTTCCTTACATTACCTTTATTCAATTTATTCTTCAGGTCCTAGCCAGTGCAAAGAAGCAAGAAAAGAAATGTAAGATATACTGATTTAAAAGAAAGAAGTAAAAGTCATTATTCAGAGATGACACAATTGTCTAGGTAGAAAATTCTAAGAAATTAACAAGGTGGTGAAAACCAAAAAACAAGTTCAGCAAGATTGTAGGATAAAATGTCAGTATATAAAATCAATTATTTTTCTATATACCAACAGCAAACAATTAAAAATTAAAATAAAGTAATATTACTTAAAATAGCATGAAATACTTAACATAAATTAACCTGAAAACAACAGAACACTGGTGAGAGAAATTAAAGATCTAAACAAATCTGATATGTACATGTGTATACATATATACATGCTTAATATACACACATATATCTATGTATCTATATCTTCATATATATCTATCTATGTACATATATTCAAGAATTGGAAGACACAATTCTGCTCATCTTTTTGTTGCAAGGCAGTAAAGGCCTTTATTTGGGGTCTTACAGTTCATTTATCTGGGGTCTTACAATTCAGGGAGCACAGATTAGTAACACAAATGTGTCCCATCTTGGCATTTCCAAGGATGGTTCTGCTTTTAAAAACTGTATTCGTACACCATACAATCCATCCAAAGTGTACTACCAATGGTTTTCAGTATAATCACCACCACAATCAATTTTAGAAATTTTCATTGCTCAAAAAAAAAAGTAAAACACCAAACTCCTAATACCCCACTATCATGAACTCAGCATGTGTGTGGTACCTTTGTTACAATTGATGAAAGAAAAATAAAATTTTACTGTTCACTAGCTATCGTCCATACGTTGCATTAAGTGCATTTTTCCCATATACTTCCCCGTTATTAACACCTTATAATAGTGACATACATACATTCACGGTCATATGATCATTGAAGAACATTCCTATTTTGTACTATTAATTATTAATTACACTCATCATCCAAAATAGAGTTCACTATGTTATACAATGCCAAAGTTCATCCTTTAGCTTTACTTCTACTAACATTCATGGCCCTAAACTTCCCTTTTCAACCACAATTACACCCACAATTCGGCACTGTTAATTATACCCACAATAATGTGCACCATCTCCTCTCTCCCTTTCCAAATATTTACAATAAATTTTATTAAACATTCTGCACAAATTAAGCACCAACTCCCCATTCTCTACCCTTGATCTAACTCCTGGTAAACTATACTCCAAGGTTTGCTCATTATAATTCGTTCATATTAGAGAGATCATGCAATATTTGTCCCTTTTTGTTTGGCTTATTTTACTCAACAAATGTCCTCAAGGTTCATCCATGTTGTTGCACATATCAGGACTTCATTACTTCTTACAGCTGATTAATATTCCATTGTATGCATATACTACATCTTGCTTATGCATTCATTAGTTGATGGACATTTGGGGTGTGTCCATCTTTTGCAATTGTGAATAATGCCACTATGAATATCGGTGTGCGAATGTCTGTTTAAGTCCCTGCTTTCAGTTTTTCTGAGTATGTAGTAGTGGGATTGCTGGATCATACAGCAGTCCCACACTTAGCTTCCTGAGGATCTGCCAGTCTTCAAAAGCAACTGTACCATTCTACATGCCCTCCTGCACTGAATAAGTGTTCTTATTTCTCCATATCCTCTCCAACACTCGTAGTTTTCTATTTTTATAATAGTGGGCAGTCTGATAGATGTGATATGATATTTCATTGTTGTTTAATTTGCCTTTCCTTAAGAACTAGCGATATTGAGCATCTTTCCCTATGCTTTTAACCATTTGTTTTTCCTGTTTAGAAAAATGTCTATTTAAGCTTTTTGTCCATTTCTTAAAGGGGTTATTTGTCTTTTAATTGCTAAGCTGAAAGTTTTCTTTATATATTTTGGGCACTAAATCCTTACTGATTAGTGGTTTCCAAATATTTTCTCCCATTGAGTAGGCTGTATTTTCACCTTCTTAATAAAGTCCTTTGAAGCACAAAATTATTTAATTTTGAGGAGGTCCTATTTGTCTATTTTATCTTTTGTTTCTCATTCTTTGGGTGTAAAGTCTAACAAACTACCAACTACCACAAGATTTTGAAAATGCTTCCTTAAAGTTTCATCTAGTAGTCTTATAGTCCTGGTTCATATATTTCAGTCTTTGATCCATTTTGAGTTAAGTTCTGACTAGAGTGTGAGATAGGGGTATTCTTTTTTTTTTTTTGGATATGTATATCCAGTTCTCCCAGCACCATTTGTTGAAAAGACTGTCCCAGTTGAGCAGATTTTTGCAGCACAGGCAAAAATTAATTGACCATAAACGTGAGGGTCTAATTTTTAACTCTCAATTTGATTCCATTGTTCTGTATATTTCTAGATTTATTCCAGTACCATGCTGTTTTGACTACTTAGTTTGTAATATGCTTTAACATCAGAAAATGTGAGTTCCCCAACTTCATTCATTTTCAAGATGTTTTTGGCTATTTGGGACCAACCCCTTTCCCTTCCAAATATATTTGATAATTGGTCTTACTATTTCTGCAAAGTAGGCTGTTGGAATTTTGATTGGGATTGTGTTGAATCTGTAATTCAATTTGGATAGAATTATTGATATTAATCATATTTAGCCTTCCAATCCATGAGCATGAATGTCCTTCCATTTCTTAAAATCTTCTTTAATTTCTTTCAGCAATGTTTTGAGTTTTCTGAGTACAGGTACTTTACAACCTTGGTCAAATTTATTACTAGATATATGATTCTTTTAGTTGCTATTGTAAGTGGAGTTTTTTTTTTATTTCCTCTTCAGATTGCTCATTACTAATGTACAGAAACATAACTGATTTTTGCATATGGCTCTTGTGTTCTGCCACCTTGCTATGCTTGTTTATAAGCTCTAGTAGCTTCATTGTAGATTTAGGGGCTTTATATTTATAGGATCATATCATCTGCAAATAAGGAAGGCTTTACTTCTTCCTTTCTGATTTAGATGCCTTTCATTCATCTTTCTTGCCTAACTGTTCTATCTAGAACTTCTAGCACAATGTTGAATAGCATTAGTAACTGGGCATCTTTGTCTTGTTCCTGATCTGAGAGAGGAAGTTTTCAGGCTTTCACCCTTGAGTAAAATGTTGGCTGTGGGTTTTTCATATATGCCCTTTATCATATTAAGGAAATTTCCTTCTATTCCTGTCTTTTAAAGTGTGTTTATCAAGAAAGGGAACTGCATTTTGTCACATGTCTTTTGTGCATCAATGAAAATGATCATGCAGTTTTTCCCCTTGGTTTATGTGTTATATTACATTAAGTGATTTTCCTTGTTGAACTGCTCTTGCATACCTGCAATAAAACCCATTTGATCATGGTTAAAATTCCTTTCATTGGATGTTGGATGCAATATGGAAATTTTTTGTTGAGGATTTTTGCATCTACATTCATTAGAGAGTTTATAATTTTCTTTTCTTATATTATCTTTGTCTGGCATTGGTATTAGGGTGGTGTTAGATTCATAGAATGAGGTAGGTAGCACTCCTACCTCTTCAATTATTTTGGAAGAGTTTGAGCAGGATTATTGTTATTTCTTCTTGGAATGACTGGTATAATTCTCCTGTGAAGCCATCTAGTGCAGGACTTTTCTACGTTGGGAGGTATTGATGACTACCTCAATCTCTTTATATTTAATTGGTTAGTTTTGATGTCTTTTATTTCTTCCAGAGTCAGTGTAGGTTGCTCATATGTTTCTTGGAAATTTTCCATTTCATCTAAGTAGTCTAATTTTTTGGCATACAGTTGTTCATAATATCCTCTTATGATCTTTTTTATTTCAGCTGATCAGTAGTAATGTTCCCTTTCTCATTTCTAATCTTATTTGCATCTTGCCTCTTTTTTGTCCAGCTAGCTAAGGGTCTGTCAATTTTATTGATCTTCTCAAAGAATGAACTTTTGGTTTTGTTGATTCTCTCTATTGTTTTATTGCTCTCAATTTCATTTATTTCTGCTCTAATTTTTGTTGTTTCTTTACTTTTGCTTGCTGTAGATTAGTTTGCTGTATTTTTTGTAATTCTTTCAGGTGCAAAGTTAGTTAGGTCTTTTATTTTAGTTCTTTCTTTTGAATGTAAACATTTAGGGCTGTAAAGTTCCCTCTCAGCACTGCCTTTACTGCATCCCATTAGTTGTGATATATCGTATTCTCATTTTCATTCATCTTTATTTACTGATTCCTCTTGCAATATCTTCTTTGACACACTGATTTTTTAAGTGTGTGTTATTTAACCTCCATATATTTATGAATTTTCTAGTTCTCTATTATAGATTTCCACCTGCATTCTGTTATGATCAGAGAAATTTCTGTGTATAATTTCAATCTTTTTACATTCGTTAAGGACTGTTTTAGGACCCAACATGTGGTCTATCCTGTAGAATTATCCAGGAGCACTTGAATATAAATTCTATTGTTTAGGGGTACAGTGTTCTGTATGTGTCTGTTAGGTGTAATCCATTTATCATATTATTCAAGTTCTTTGTTTCCTTATTGATCTTCTGTCTGGATGTTATGTCCATAGATGAAAGTGGTGTGTTGAATTATCCTACTATTATTGCTGAGACATCTATCACTCCCTTCAGTTTTGCTGGTGTTAACCTCATATATTTTGGGGCACCCTGGTGAGGGGCATAAATATTTATAATTGTTAGCTTTTCTTGGGAAATTGCTCATTTTATTAATATATAATGTCCTTCATTGTCTGTTATAACAGTTTTACATTAAAAGTCTATTTGCCCAATATTGGTATAGCAACAACAGATGATTTTCATTTACTGCTTACATGGACTATCTTTTCCCAGCCATTCACTTTCAGCTTGTATTCCTGGATCTAAGGTGAATCTCTTTTAGATAACATGTAACTGGGTCATTTTTCAATCCATTCTGACAATCTACATCTTGATTTGGGAATTTAATCCATTAATATTCAGTTATTATTACTCTAAAGGCAGCACTTTAGAGTACTCTCAACCATTTTATCCTTTGGTTTTAATGTGACATATCTTATTTTTGTCTCTCTTTTTACTCTTTACATTAACTTTAGTGATGATCTTCACTTCCACATTCTCCTCCAACCCTCTCTCTTTTTTTCTTTTCCCTTTAGCCTACAGACTTCCTTTAATACTTCTTTTAGGGCATGTCTCTTGTTAATGAACTCTTTCAGTTTCTATTTATCTATGAATAGTTTAAGATCTCCCTCAAAATGAAGGAAAGTTTTGCTGAGTGAAAAATTTCTGACTGGCAGTATTTCTCTTTCAGTTTCTTAAATATATCATACCACTGCCTTCTCACCTCCAGGGTTTCTAATGAGAAACCAGGATTTAGTCTTATTGAGCATCACTTTAATGTGATGAATCATTTTTCTCTTGCTGCTTTCAGAATTCTTTCTTTATCTTTAGCATGTGGCATTCTAACTAGTATGTGTCTTAGATTAGGTCTATTTGGATTTATTCTATTTGAAACATGCTGAGCTTCTTGAACATGGATATCTATGTCTTTCATAAGAATTGGAGCTTTTTGGCCATTATTTCTGCAAATATTCCTTTTGCCCCTTTTTCCTTCTCTTCCTTTTCTAGGACATCCATGACCCTATATTTGTTCACTTCATATCTCATTTAATTCCCTGAAACCCTGCTCAGTTTTCTCCAGTCTTTTCTCTATCTGTTTGCCTGTCTATTTCATGTCAGATGTTATGTCTTCTAGGTCACTGATTCTTTCCTCTGCTTGTTCAAATCTTCTCATGCATGTCTCCACTGTATTTTTAATCTCATCCATTGTGCTTTCCATTTCCATAAGATCTCTATTTATCTTTGCGTGCTTTCAAATTCTTCTTTATGTTCACCCAGTATCTACTTAATACTCATTATCTCTTTAGCCACATGTTTCTTCATCTCCTTGAACTAAATTTGGAAATGTGTTTGAACATCTTAGGCTCATGGTTCCAAATTCTGTATCTCCTCTCACTTTTTTTTTTTAATTTGCATATGGGCAGGAGGCACCAGGGATCGAACTCCAGACCTCCAGCACGGCACGTCGGAGCTCTGCCTGCTGAGCCACGGCAGCCGCCCTCCTCTCACTTTTTAATGTGTTCCCTTCACTAGGCCATATCTTCCTATTTCTTAGTATGATCCATAATTTTTGCTAGTCTATAGGCATCTGATTATCTTGATGAGTTTTCTTTGATGATCAGTTTTTCTTTTTTGCCTTTGGTTTTCTTGTTGATTGGCTTCATGTTAAGGCTCTTTTCTGACTGTTGATTCAACTTATTCTAGGCTTGACAACTGACCATGTTTATCTGACCAAAGCAGAGCCAGGGATCCATGAATGGGATGCAGACCAGTTCCAAAGGTCCCTTGGGAGAAGGGCAGGAAAGACATCAAAGAGTTTCTCCCCACTTCAGCTCCCCAAAGGTGTTCTTTCCTAGTTCACAGAGCAGAGAACACACTTTGGCAAAACTTTCCACAGCCCTAGAAGGGAATGTATTTTTTTTTCAACTTCCATTGGGCAGTGTTGAAATAGTGGCAACAGTAATCCTGTTCCAGGCCGGTGAGAACCATGATTCAGAGCTGAACCAAGCAGTCCAAACTTGCGGATAAGAAGCCCCCCATTTCCTTAGCACTCCTCAACGTCCACGGCAGGGAGTTAGGTCTTTACCCAAAGCTGTTTGCCTTGAGGGTGGGAGGTGGGCATCAGCTCCAGCTCAGGAGCAATTCACTCACACTTTTTGCTGCAGTTTCTCAGTCTTCCCATCTACTCTTTCCTGGATGCTGCACAGTCCTCCCAGAATAGTAGTTTCAGAGTTTCTGCCTGATCTCTTGCTGTTTTTGATGGAAGGATGAGTCTATTCTTCCATCTTTCCTCTTGCCTAATTCTGCTCATATTGATCTATAGATTCAACACAATCCCTAGCAAAATCCCTACAGGTTTTTATATAAAAATGAAAAGAAAAAATAAATAAAAGAGTCAAAACAATTTTGAAAGAGAAGAACAAAATTGGATAACTTTAACTGGTTTCAAGACTTACTATGTAGCTAAAATGATCAACACAATATATTGTTATAAAGAGAGATACATAAACCAATGTAACATAAAAAGTTCATTAATGAATCCGTACATATATATGACCCATTTGAGAATGTTGAATGGTATAACCACTCTGGAAGGCAATTTGGTGGTCCCTCATGAAGTTAGTTACAGAATTGCCATATAATCCAGTAATCCCATTATTAGGTATATAATCAGAGGAACTGATGGCAAAGAAACAAATAGACATTTGCACACCAATGTTTATAGCAGCATTATTCACAGTTCACTAATGAGATAGAAATAGCCCAAATGTCCATCAATGGACAAGTGGCTAAACAAACTGTGGTATATACATATGATGGAATATGCAGTTGTAAGACAGAATAAAGTCATGAAGCATGTAATAATGTGCATGAAACTTGAGGACATTATGCTCAGTGAAATTCACTAGAAACAAAAGGACAAATACTGTAGTCTCACTAATATGAACTAATATTTATGAGTGAACTTTGAAAGTTAAAGTTGAGAACACAGGTTATTAGGAGATAGAAAGAGGGTAGAAATTGGGCATTTGGTGCTGAAGGAGTACAAAATGTTCAATAGGAATGATTATAAAGACCCAAAAATGGATGGCACAATATTATCTGATTATGGCACAATATTGTAAGTACACATAACAAAGCTGAGTGTGAATATAGTTGAGTGAGGAGGGCTGGGGCATGTATGAGACCAGAAGGGAAGTTAGAGGATAAAGACTGTGGGGGTATAACTTAGTGTTGCCTAGAGTAAACAATGATGGTGGTTAAATATATTGATGTAGCGAGAGGGAAATACCTGAAACTACTGAAGTGCAATCCAAACCTTGGTTCATGAAAATGATTGAATGACTATAGAACTTTTAAGGTGTGAACATGTGAATGTGAAAACCTTGAGACTGATACCACCTTAGTCCAGTGTATGGACATATGAGTAAGAAAAAAGGATAAATAAATAAATAAATAGACAAACAAACAATAGAGGGGTTAGGGGTGTGAGATGTTCTGAGTACTCTTTTTTACTATATTTATTTTTATTCTCATTTTTATTGTTTTTGGAGTAATGAAAATATTCCAAATCAATTGTATTGATGAATGCACAGCTTTATGATGATACTGTGGCCCACTTATTGTACCCTTTGGCTGATTGTAACTCAATTAAAAATCATTGAAGAAAAAAATATTCCAAGGCAGTTCAATGAGGATAGGATTATCTTTTCAACAAATGGTACTGGAACTATTGGATATGCATAAGGAAAATAAAAAAATAATTAACCTTGACCCTTACCTCAGATCACAAAAATTAACTGGAAATGAATTACAGATTTAAATGTAAGAACTAAAACTGTAAAACTTCTAGAAGAAAATATAGGGGGAAATCTTGCATTAGGAACCATAAAACACAACTATTAAAGAAAAGATTCAATAAATTATACCTCATCAAAATTTAAACTTTGCTCCTCAAGTGAAATGAAAGGACAAACCACAGACTGAAATGCCCAATAACTCCTACAATTCAAAAATAAAAAGACAAACTACTCAAGAGCAAAATGGAGTGGGAGAAATTTCTCATATATCACCTCATTTATTCCTCACAGAAATCCTATGAAATTTGGTTAAGATTCATATTTCTAGATAACAAAATTGAGTCTCAAAAATATGATATATCTATATGTTAGAATAAAATGGGAAAAAAAGAATGTACGGAACACAGTGGACCCTATTGTAAAAGATGGGCTATAGTTAATAGTACAATTATAAAAATATTCTTTCATAAATTTTAATAATTGTACCACACTAAGGCAAGATGTTACTAATAGGATGGTGTATTAGTCAGGGTTCTCTAGAGAAACAGAACTAATAGAAGATATCTGTAAATATGAGATTTACAGAGGAATCTCTGTAATCATCACTGGAGGATGATTACATTCCCAATCACAAAGCTGAGTGTGAATATAGTTGAGTGAGGAGGGCTGGGGCATGTATGAGACCAGAAGGGAAGTTAGAGGATAAAGACTGTGGGGGTATAACAGTCTTTATCCTCTGGGAATGGAAGAATTCAAAATCTGCAAGGCAGGCTGTGAAGCTGGCAGCTTCAATGAAGTGTCTGGATGAACTCCATAGGAGAGGCTCCCTATGTCAAGAAGCAGTGAGTCTCTCTTCTTCCATAATTGTCTTCAACTATTTGGATTAGCTCGTTGGTGGGAGACAAGTCTTAATTGATCACAGATGTAATTAGCTACAAAGGCAATCAATTGACTGATGATTTAATACACCAGTCTTCAGGTTCATCAACCAGCCATGAAATAACCTTGCAGCAACAGTCAGACCTGTGCTTGTCTGACCAGACAACCAGGCATCGTCACTTGGCCAAGTTGACACCAGAACCTAACCATCACAGATAGTATATGGGAACCCTGTACTTTATGCATTTTATGCATGGTATTTCTGTAAACCTACAACTTCTATAATAAAAAATAATAATTTAAAAATATGATAACACTAAGTCATGCAGTTTTAAGTGATAAAACAAATATTCAAACCCTATTCTTCCAAATTCTAAAACTCATGTTCCCAATAGCTCCTACATCAAAGTACTGCTTCTCAGAAAACTATAGCAGCAGATTAACTTAGATCCCTTATAAAGGGAATTAGCATGATTTAGCTTCAGCATTCTTCACAACACACACAACACACACTCACACCCCTCTTCTCCCTTATTTTTTAAACATTTCCTTGGAGGAACTGTGACTAGACAGATTCTGTTAATAAGAATCTAAGATGCTCCAAATTTCCCTCTAAGACTCCATGACTAAATTGATGAAAATTTTTTTACATTGTATCTCATGCTTTTATCTGTAATGATGCTAAAGGGTAATTTCTGTCACATGTAAAACAGTGTTTTATTTCTAAAAGTCATGCAAAGAGAGTATGTGGTAATCATGGTTGACTTACCTCTTCTGTGCAAGTTTCTCTGACTGCCCTCATCTTTATTGATTACTTCCTCCAGTGATGATGTGCAATCAGAATTGACTATTTAATTTGTGGGGTTCAGTGAAAAATGAAAATGTGGGGCTCTTTGTTTAAAAATTATTATAAATTTCAAGACAAAAGGAGAGCATTAAACCAAGCATTAGACCTGTGGTATGGTGAAATATGAACCCCAATGAGCACACATTCTTAATCTTAATTCACATTCCTGTAGTTGTAAACTCAAGGTAAATAAGACTCCTTAAAGATGTGATTTTTAGTTAAGGAGTGGCCAACTGAATGAAGGTGAGTTTTAGTCCAGATTACTGAAGTCCACATAAAAAGGACCTAGAGGTCACAGGAGCTAGATAAGAGAAGACATTACCCCATGACTGTGTGCAGAAATATAAACCAAGGAACCCAAGGATATGTTTGCAGCCAGCACCAGAGCACTACAATGTTTGGGGAGAAAACAATTCTTGTCAATATTTTGATCTTGGACTTCTATTAGCCTCAAAACCATAAACCAGTAAATTTCTGTTGTTTAAGCCAACCCATTTTGTGGTGTTTAAATGAAGCTCCTCCTTTCCATAGAATTTAGCATATGCTAATGATGGATATAATGTTATTTTATGACAGGCTTTTCCCATGAGATTGTAAACCCATTGAGAGTCTTTGGTTTTTTAATCATTTGTAATTATTTGAGGCATTGCAGCTATAGCAGTCAGGAAGATGGAGATTAGAATATCATCTTTATCAAAGGCCAAGTTGATATTGGAAGACAGTGCAGTTTAGTGAGATTGGATTGGCTTGCTAAGTGCAACCTAGAGGTCAACTTACTCACCTGCCATTGGAAAACCCAACATGGCTCACAGAGCAAGGTTTGTTTTTTTTTTTTCTTTTCCACATGGGCAGGCACTGGGAATCGAACCCGGGTCCTCTGGCATCGCAGGCAAGCATTCCTGCCTGATGAGCCACCGTGGCCCATCCCACAGAGCAAGGTTTTTAAGCCTGAAATTACCAGATGGATAAGAGCAGGTAAGAAAGGTTGTATCCTCTCTAACAGCCCGTAGTTCCCAAAGCAGAAGGAAGAAGGCCTAGGTTATGCTCAATATTTACTTCTCTAACTCACCAATCACAAGGGCCCCTCTTCCTACCCTGGGGAGCTCACAGCAAAGATTGGGGCAGGAGGCCAGGAGTGTTTCTCCAATGGAGGTCCCTCTAAATAGAAACATAAAGCAGAGAGAAAAAAGTTCCTTGCTCCTCCAACAGAGGGCACCCTTCACATCTTAGACATTTTCGTATTTCCAGTACTAATATAGTGCTATTATCAATAAATATTTGTTAATAAAAGTTTGTTTAAAAAGAGGCTGATAACCTCCAAAAAAAAAAGACAGACCAGCTTTTACAGTCAAGTTTGAACTCTGCTTTTGATTCTCTCTAACTGTATGCCCTTAGGCAAGTAATTGAGATGGTTTGATTTCATCAACTGTAAAATCCAGATGGTAAGTACCTAGCTCACAGGAGTCTTATGAAGATTAAATGCCTGTCAAGAGCTTATTCCTGTACTGATGGGAGGCAGAGAGGCATTCAAAACTGTTAGCTTCCTTCCTATACTTTTCCTCTAATAAAATATGCTTTCAGGAAAAAAAAAGTCTGAAACATACTGTCATTTATGCCTCTATCAATGAGCTTTTCTCTCCCTGGGCCATTTTTATGTTTAAGGTCTTTCTCTCAATATAATGAAAGGATAATTCCATCAGTTATCCTAGGGGAGCCAGTAGGGAAGGATTGAAGAGAACAGCACCATTTTGGAAATCAGGAACTCTCTGAATTACTCTATCCTCATTATCTGCAATGCTGCCCCCATCCCAATTCTCTGTCATACCTAAAGCTTTTTCCTAAAGGATTGTCACTGGGACATATGCCCCTTAAATGGCAACAGGGATACAAAGGATAAAGAGAAATGAGAAATGGAATAAGAAAGATCTATGCCCTGATTGTCTTGCTTCTAAAAACAAATGTAATGGGAATCTAGATCTGTGACTTTGCACTGCAATGCTCAGAGAACTGAAACCTACCAGGCTTTTAATTGCTCCTTAATGGCACACAGAATTATAAGACATTAAATCACTTTAGAGGAGTGCAGGCAGAATTACTTTAAGAAAAGTCATCTTTAGCATTTTAGTCTGCTATTAGGCAACCTAAATGCTAGAAGATGCCACAATTATTTGTTATGTTGAAAGCACTCTGGAAAATATTCCAAGAAGTTAGCCCCATCCATGGCTGAATGTCATCAGAAAAACAAATGACCAATTACTGGTGCCACTTTGCCTGAGGTACATAGTATATATTGACTTCATTATAAGAAAATTGTTGTGAGAGAAACTGGAGATGCAATAGAGACTTCAAGACCCAAATAGAAGCAGCTCTGTATCCATATCTGTATACAGTATATATATCTGTATACATTATACATATCTGTATACATTATACATATCTGTGTATATATATATATTTTAGGAACAAGCAAGAATGGAATTAATTCCTAATTCTATTTCCTTGCTGAGGGAAATTCTTTCCATTAAGTGGAATTAATAACACCAATGTAGTTCATAGCTTCTGTGAGGATTGGATGGGCTACTTCTTGGAAGGCAGTATAGCAGAAGAGTAAAATGACTGGGCTTCAGAGCCCAGGGCCTGGTCTCAAATTTTGCTTTGCAGGATGACTAGCCATAAAGTATTATTTACTATGTCTCTTAGTATCCTCCTTCATAGATAGGCTATTAATAGTACCTACTTGACAGACTGGTAAAAATTAAATTAGTTAACACATATAGAGGGTATGACACTTAAGGATTTAATAGTTATTAACTATAACATAAAATGCCTTGCACAGGAAGGTTCATTTCCTTCTCCTTCCATTCCTGTAACCTATATCACAGAGCAAAGGTTTTGCAGGAGTTTACTTGATTTGAGGAAATCTGAATGAACCTTTCCTCCCCAAATTGTTTATCTAATCTTCTGAATTATCTGTTTTAAAGCATCTTGGTTGAAAGCACTGGCTCCCATACAATGATAGAAATGACAATTTAGAAAGATATCATTCTATAGAGATGTTGTCAACTTCTTGTTGATTAATTTCATCAATACAGTTCAAGCTGTTCAAATAGCTTGGGAGTCAAGATAAGACGTTGGACAGGTATGCTTTGAAAAGATAGTAGGAAAGAACAGATATATGAATTAGCTAGGAATCTAGCTCGGATTTGACAGCAGAATGGAAGAACCCATGCACCATCATGCAGTACTATCAAATATGTGTTGCGTGAGAGACATAAATTAAAATTCACACCTTTCTTCAGTTTGCCTGCTCTGTCATGCCAACCTCATATCTAGAAGAGCTTAGATTGTCTTGAAAAGATTTGAATTTTATTTATTAAAAAATGCCTTGTCTGATAATTTCATCCACATGTATTCAATCTTCAACTGAAGATTTTGCGAGAGATTATGACAAAATATAAAATGAGTGGAGGCATTTTTTTTAAAAGTAAGGATAAGAATAAACTAATAAAAGATGATGATATGATCCTGCCTATAAGAAAATGAAGTTTAGGGTATCTGTTTCAGATGGAGCCACCAGGAATTAGGAATCATATTGTTTCAGAATAATGACTAATCCTATATTTACTAGATAGCATAGTTTATCATAACTGCTATTAAAAATACCATAAAATGGGTAGGCTTAAACAATGAGACTTCATTGGATCATGGTTTTAGAGGCCAGAAGTCCCAAATCAAGGCATCAGCAAAGCCTTGCTTTCTTCCAGAATCCATAGCATTCTGGTGATGGTTCAGCATAACCCCTGGGGTTGTTTGATGTGGATCTCTGCTTCTGTTACATGTCAATGTATTTGTTCTCCTCCTATGACTTTCTCTGATGTCTGGCTTCTAGGTCTTCTGGCTTCTCCCAGTTCTTTTGGTTTCTACTGACTGATCACATGTGAATTGCCTCTCTTTACGGGCCTCAAGTAATATGGATTAAGACCCACCCTCATTCAATCTGGCCACAGCATAACTAATAATATCTTCAAAGGACCTATTTACAAATAGATTTATACGCACTGGAATGCAGATTAAGATTGACAACATATCTTTGGTCAAGATACATGATTCAATCTACCACACCACATTTAAACTAATACTTTGGGAATGCATCCACTGCCAGCTCTTGAGCAGTCTGTGCCCTTTCTTTAGGGAGGCCATATATCCATGTCCTTTATTCCACTTGTAGAGGTTGTGTGGACCCTTTAGAGCATATTAACAAAGAGATCTCAGTAGACCAACAATTACTTTTGTTGTATTAAAATCTATGAATGAACACATACACACACACACACGCACATATATGTACTTGTGTGAATATACATCAGTCATCTTAGGACTCAAAAAACTCTAATTTCATAATATCCATATCTACCCATAAATTCTAACATATAAAATATTGCTGTCCTCTCAAAAACATAAGAAAATATCTGACACTATTTGTGGCCTTTTTTTCAGATAAAACAATTCCATTACCTCTTTTATATTTCTCTTTTCCTATGCACTTATATATACCTTTCTCATTTTAGTTTTTAGGGGGAATCTCAAATTTGTTTTATTTTTAACCCATTTTACATAGGAATAAATAGAGAATCAAAAATAATCTTGCCAAGTTCATACAGATAATAAAAGTAACTAATATATATTGAAAACTTCCTAGACACCAGACACTAATCTAAGCCCTTTATATGTACTAATTCCTTCAGTTTTGTGAGGTACTATTATCTCTATTTTACAGTAGAAAATTAAGGCAAAGAGGAATTAAGCTTGTCCTTAAATGGATGAACTAGAATTGCAAACCCAGGCATTCTGGCTCCAGTGTCTTCACATTTTACCACTGTAATATACTGCCTCTCCACCAATACTTAAAACAAACAAACAAAAGCCCATCTTTTTTAACTATTTTAATCATACTGTCTCCCCTACATTCTGAGATACATTTTTGTTAGGGCTGCTATCATATAAGAACACCGGTTATATTAGTCATGGTTCTTTTGGGACATAGTACAGGACGTGTGTGTGTGTGTGTGTGTGTGTGTGTGTGTGTGTAAAATATAAATATTATGAGATTTTTTATAGGAGTTGGCTCATGTAACTGTGGGGATGGGCAAGTCCAAATCCTATAGGGGAGGCCACAAGCTGGGAACTCCAATGAAGTTTTCTGATGAATTTCCCAGGAGAAGCCAGCTGGCTAAAGTAGAGATGGAAATTCTCCCTTCTCACTGCTGAAATCAACACCTTTCCTCTTAAGACCTTCAACTAATTGGATGAGTCTTCTCTTACTGTTGAAAGTAATCTCCTTGGATGATTGTAAATGTAATCAGTCATAGACGCAATCAATTTACTGATGATTTCTAGCCATGAAATATCCTTACCATAACAATTAGGCCAGTGCTTACATGACCAAATAACTGGACACCATATCCTGGCCAAATTGAGACATGGATACTTAACCATCACAGCGGTTTAACCAAAGGTCTCTTCCATGGTTATTGCATTGAATGTATTAGCCATGGGCAATTTGCAAAGAACTCCAACTCATCCAGTTGAAAAGTGGAAAGAGTGCTCAACACTAGGCATTTTTTCAACCTACTAATTATCATTCAACATAAAATTTTAAGTGATTGGCTATGTTGGTGCTGGATTATCTAGGCTTTATCTCAGACCACTTGCATAGCTGCTGTGTGTACAATAGTCTCTTTGAATCTCAGTCAACATAAGTATTTATTTTCTCATTCTTTAATTGACCTACTCCTTATGTATGTCAGTTTCCTTAGCTGCTCAAGCAAATAACATGCAATGAATCAGCTTAAACTATGGGAATTTATTAGCTTACTGTTTTAAGCATAAAAGAAAGCCCAAATCAAGAAGCCTAAAAGAAAGCCCAAATCAAGACGCCATAAAGGTGATGCTTTCCTGACAAAGACTGGCATTTTGGGGCTAGCTGCTGATGTTGCTTGGTCCTGGGCTCCCCTGCCACATGGCAATGTACATGGCAGCCCTTCCCGTTCTCTCTCCTCTCTTTCAGATTCCATTGACCTTTATCTTCTTGCTTCCTGTGGCTCTCTCAGTCTGTCTGAATTTCATTCCACTTGTAAATAGCAATAGAATTAATCTGTCCTGATTGAAGTATATAACAAATTAAGTGAAGTAACTTCATCAACCCTTATGATGGGTTCACATCCACAGGAATGGATTAAGTTTAAGAACATGTTTATCTGGGGTACTCACAGCTCCAAACCACCACACTGTTCAAGCTACACTAATAACAGAAAAAAGAAAATTCATGCCTATCTGGAGAATTTTGCATTTTTTGAGCAATCTTTATTTTTAATTAATCTGAAGTATTGCCTGGTGTTAATTAAGTTTTCATAGAGGAAGAAACAGCCAGAGATTAACTAGATATCTGGGATCATGCAGTGAAAGCCAGATCAAATAAACACAAACAATATTAGCTAATATTTACTGAGTATTTATTATAGGTTAAGAACTGAGCTAGTAGATACTTTATAGGCATTCATTTATATCTTTTACCTTATAAATTTCTATCCTCTACCCTGAGGGTTAGGTGCTATTTTGTTACCCATTTTAAAGGTATGGAAAACTGAAACTTAGGGTAATGAAATTACTTGCTCAAGGTTACATGATAGTACATGTTGAGATCACAATTTAAACCACTGTGCCCTGCTTCTAACTGAAAGCTTTTACATTTACTCTATGCTGTCTCTCTAACTTTTGTAGTATGATTATTGAGTTATATCATATCCTCCATCCTTCCTCAAAATGACTCAGTGCTCTTCTCTGATTAAGAATCAAGTATGATAATTATACATCTCTATTCTCTCCACAAGAAGCCAAGGAGAAAAATCATGACGTGCCTTTTGCAAAAGTAGCATCACAATTTTTTCCTTGGTACATTACTCATGCTGTTCCCTCACCCTCCCACTTCCATCTAGTAAACATGGCTTTACTTTTCAAAGTAGCCAAGAAACTTCTTGGCGTTTATCATAAGCCCCATTTCTTCCTTTTAGTAGAAAATGTCCTATTTCTATTGTGAACACATGGTACTAAGTATACAGGTCGCCTGTAGCATTAACTCCTTTTTACATTTCTTTATTTACATATATACCTCCTACTTCTAGACAACATAACATGTCCTGTTCATCTCGGTGTTCACAGAACCTAGCAGAGTGATAATCATATATTTGTAATAACTGGTTTGTTGAATCAATATATCAATCAATAAACTTCTAGGGGAAAATAAACTATAATAATGTCACGCATATCTTCTAGCTCTAGAGTGGGAACAGTTTTTTGGTGCATATGACTGCTAATCAGATTGTCATTGTGCTTCAAAAAAACAAAGGAAAATATAAGATAACTTTACTTATTGCTCTTTTGTTGTTTTTGAAATCAATTTCTTATTTCACAAAGAAGGCATGTTTATTATTGAGAACTTAGAAATGCAAATAGATGACAGGAGAATATAAGTGGTCCATAAAATTCCACCTAAAGATTATTACAATTAACATTTTTTTATTTGCCTTCTAGAGCTTTTCTATGCAAACATGTCTGTACCTTATTCAACATGCATTCTAACCCTCCTTTTAGCACATCTTTCTGAATTCTAGAAACTGGAAGACTGAAAAATGTTTCCTTTCTTACTTGGGGTTTTGCATGGAAATTGGTTTCATATGCTTTTTGGAAGGAGAAAGTGCAGTGGTGGTAAGAGTCTAAATCTTCTTTCCAATCATAATGGGAGAAGGGCTTGAGTCTTTTGAAACAGTAATGGTGGAGGTTCTAGATGTAGCACAGAAGGCAGTGGCAGCAGTGGAGTTCTTGCTAGAACAGCTCTGTGGTATTATTGATGATATTTCCTTAATTTGTTGTTTCTGGCTTATGAGGCAGTCACATTTTGTTCCTTTATTTTCCAGAAACATCACTCACAGAAAAACAATTCTGAAGTGATCTATTTGTCCTACAATAACCTATAATAAATTTCTATCTGCTTAAACTAGTAAGAGTGATTTGTATTGTTTCTGAAAAATAGAGTATTTATTAAGAGGTTGCAGATAACAGACAGTGAAGAAAAGGAGAATTTGAAATTAGTATCTTATCTAATTGAATTTGAAGTTCCTGAGAATCCAATTGTTATTAGAGAATGCTGCAGCAGTCACCCATTGTACACAAAATAGCTACTTGACATTATCATTTGTGGTTACCTGTAATGAAGTGTCTATTAAAGGTAAGGCTTTGGCAGACAGAGTGGTTGCTGAGTAACACCATCATGAAAGTATGTGAGATAGACTGGCTATTTCCAATTCCAGGAGAGAACTTAAAAAATTTTAAATGGTGAGATAATGTTTGTTTTTTTTTTTTACTTTTTACTTAAAGACACTGTCAGAGAAATAATGATTGTCAACAGTATCTTATCTCTTACTGCTGCTGGGTTGATAGAGCTTATAATCAGACCAAAAAAAAGCTTGCTCCTGAAGATTATTGAAATACTATATATATGTTAACTTAACCTTGCCAGGTCTCTTACATGAAAATTAGGGTGTTGAGTGGGAAAGAATGAGATTCTGAGATTTGGGGATATTTGCAATTATTTGAATAACTTTCTATATCTTAAACATGGAAATTCACCTGAGCCTCTTTTGACAGCAGGACCTCCCTGCATCCCCTGCCTGATGAGGCTGATCCTTATAATTAACTCTTGCCAAATATCTACCAACTCTCATTGTTTACAAGCCTAAAACTAGAGGCAGATATCCAGCATTTCCAGAATGGGGATAGGAGAGCATTACAAGGTCAGTCCCGGGAGAAGGCTGCGGAACAAAGAACTGCAATGTCTTGTTAATATGAATCAGAAAAAAGGCTGGGGAATTTGCATACGAACTCAATCTAAGGGAACTACAGTAAAGAAGATTGATGAGGCTAAATTTATTGATATGGATACTTCTACCCAAAATTATGGATTTATTGTGCTGGCTCAAGGAGCTGATGGCGGTTCTCATTGTTTGCTTTGGTGATTGGCTGAACTCTGTCTTCAACAGTGGACTATACTAAATGAGACTGAAACATCATAATTTCTTTATGATAATGTAAAAAGGAATGCATTGACTTTTAAGGTATTGGATTAATGTGGTGCATTTATAGTATGTGAAATACTAACCCACTTTCCATATCCTCCAAGATAGCCAATAGTTCATTTTCATCACCACAATATTGGAAAATACATTGGTGAGGGGAGCCCATCCTCTTTGCAAGGCAGATACAATTTGGACAAATGTAGGAGATACTGCCATTGAATAGGCTCCATTATTACAATAGTAATGGTGTTATCTCAGGGTGTCATGACCAGGTAAGATGAAGCTTGTTAAAACAATTTTCAGGAGAACTACAGTAGAAAAGATGATAGCTTGACCTACAGGCCTTTGGCTGACACAATGCATATTATTAGTTGAATGGTATTCCTTGGAGTTGCACAATAACTCATCCCTAAGGTCTCATCCCTAGGAATGTTATGTATGTTAGCCCACCAAGATTTTAGTCCATCTGTGTGGCAAAAAATACAAACTCTAGTATGGTAAACAGAGGCTTCACTTGAGACATCATGATACAGGGTTAAGATTTGTACTGGTTTGCGAGGAGGTATGTCCCCTAGAAAAGCCATGTTTTAATCAAAATCCCATTTCATAAAGGCAGAATAATCCCTATTCAATACTGTATGTTTGGATCTGTAATTAGATAATCTCTCTGGAGATGTAACCCAATCAAGAGTGATTGTTAAACTGGATTAGGTGATGACATGTCTCCACCCATTTGGGTGGGTCTTGATAAGTTTCTGGAGTCCTATAAAAGAGGAAACATTTTGGAAAATAAAGATTTGGAGGGAGCAGAAAATGCTGCAGCACCACAAAGCAGAGAGTCCATGAGCCAGCGACCTTTAGAGATGAAGAAGGAAAACACCTCCCGGGGAGCTTCATGAAACCAGAAGCCAGGAGAGAAAGCTAGCAGATGATGCCATGTTCATCATGTGCCCTTCCAGCTGATAGAGAAGCCCTATGTTTGCCATGTGCCTTCTCACTTGAGAGAGAAACCCTGAACTTCATAGGCCTTCCTGAACCAAGGTATCTTTCCCTGGGTGGAAGGCAATATTTCATAGCCATCCTTTAATTTTGGAAACATCACACATCTCATGTGGCTACATTGCTCCTATTTGCTGAATTACTGTATGGTACCAGCTTTGAAAGGGGCTTGAGCACTCCAATTCAAGCAACTCTCCCATCTGACCTTTATCACCTAGTAGATTCAGTAGTGCCTGAAATGTCTGACGCTCAATGGAGCCTATGACAAGCTTTAAAAAGAGGACCACAATGGGTTTGGGAGCAAAGTCATGCCCTTTAGGGAAAATAACTATTCTTATTTTAAGAAATAACTCTTGGCTTGCTATTGGTTGGTACTAGAGTCTAGACATCTGACCAGGAAACAGCAGTTAACCATAACCCCTGAGCAAATCTATCACAAACTGGTTTTGTCTGATCAAAGAAACCATAAAGAAAGATATGCCTAGGAGTACTTCATGCTCAATTAGAAGCTGTATAAACAATATCAGGTGCAAGTAGATCCTTGGAGGCATGAGTAATTTGCAAAATTGCCTCTTATTCCCAAAGTGCCTATCCCTTCCTCAACCCAAACCTGTGCCCTCATGAAGAATTCCCAAAAACCAATTTACTAAGTAAAAAAGAAAAACAGAAACTGACTTGGCTTTGCATAATATACTGAGCTTAAAGTGCAATGCTATGATATTATGCACTTACTTGGATGAAGCCCTGAAGGACAGTGAAATAGGAAGTCCACCTAGTTGATAAAACTGTAAACAGTACATCTTCTAGCACGCTGTGCATGGCAGAAGCAAAGGCCTGAGTTGAGGATCTACAGCAATTCATGGGTAATGACTAAATGAATTGACTGGGAGCAGAGTCTTAGGAAAAACAACTTGGAGGTTTGGTTGTAAGATTTAAGGAAGAAATATTTTGATGAGACTCATAATGAGTTAGGAGAATGAGAATATGTGTGTCCACATAAATGCTTTTCATAGGGCCCCCTTGTAGAAGATGCAGTCAATGATAAGGTTAAAAATTAATGGCATCCTCTATGGATGCCATTTAGCCTCTCCCTAGCTATGGCAGTGATTGCTCAAAGTATTCAGGAACAAAGTGACCAAGGGGGAAAGAATGAGAAATATTCACGTGTAGACCCTGAACTTTCCCTCACTACAACTGGCCTGGCTACTAAAACAACTGAGTACACTCTTGTCAACTATAATGACCATCCTGGAGTGACAAACCTGATACCTGGTAGTAAAGCAGTAGCAAAGGAAATACAGGTTGCCCATAGCTCAGTCACATGTTCATTAATAGCATCATCTTTAGATGTACTAAATGTCTTATTTAATGTCATAGTCATAGCCACACATTCAGTGTCATATCCATATATTATTGCTTTTGACTAAACACATATTTTTACAGCATAAACATAAGGTAACTGGTTTATTTACAGAATTTACTAGTTTTCTCATCACACACACAAAAAGCAAACCTTAAAGAGTGATGCAGTGAGCAATGGGAGATACCTACAACATCAGCTGGGAAATGTTACCTTGAGAACTTGATGGTGTGAGGTGTGCTGTGACTAGGCAACCAATACATGATGCTATCTCTTTTATAATCAGAAGCAAGGGTGGAAATGGGCATAGCAATTTGCATCATACACCTATTGTTCCATTTGCTAAACATTTTCTGGTCTTTAGGATTCCAGACTCTGCTTATTTATAGGTCTATTGCCCAGGTGAGTAATTCTTCCATTGCAATGAAAGTCAGGACTGTCATATGAGCATTTTGAGATCCTGGTGTTATTAGATAGAAAGAATTTTGGAATCATAATTATCAAGGGAAAATTGCTACTCAAATGAGAAAGAAAGAACATTCTGGTGTACCACCAAGCATCATTTTTGGTATCTCCTAGTGTTTCCAAATCCAGAGTGAATAGTTAATGTAAGACTAAAGCAACGCCACATGGGAAAGTTCATCAGAGGCTCTAATACCTCAGGACTGTGAGCTTGGTTCACCCCAGTTGGTGAAAAACTCCCATCAGCAAAAGGATTTAAGAAAAATGAAATGTTAAATGTGTAGGTATCAATCAGAGTTCTCCAGAGAAACAGAACCAACAGTGAGAGGAGAGAGAAAGACAGACAGGGAAACAAAGAGAAGAAATTATAATGAATTTACTCATGGCTCATGCAATTGTGGGGCCTGGCAAGTGAATTACATAGTACAGGCTGCAGGCTGGAAATTCCAATAAAGGTGCTATTAAAGTCTTGAGTTCAATCTTTAGGGGAAGCTAGCAGATTGAAAATTTAAGTAAAAGTTGATGTTGCTAACTTGAGGCAGAAATTCTTCTGATCTCTAGGGCTGTCAATTCTTGCTAAGACCTCCAACTGCTTAGATGAGGCCCATCTACATTACGGAGTATAGTCTGCTATTTATCCCAACTATGAAATATCTCCATAGTAACTATGAGGCCAGTATTCGACCAAAAAAATAACCTAGCCAAGTTTATACATAAAATTAACCATCACAGTGTAGTAGAGGAAGGGAGTTATAAGCACCAGTGGCCTCTTGGTCAATTGCAGAAATTACTGTGTAGTAGGTGCCCATATTTTTTTCTTTGCTCTGTATTTGTGGGTATGCTAATGGTAGTTGACTTTATCACTTAGTCCATAGGTTATAAAAGATTGAGGCATGACTGTGATTCAACTAAGGTAAAAATGGACACCAACCAAAGATGCATATCATGAATGAGAAGACTTTCTAGCTCCCTCTGAGGGACATACAGAGAGTGCAATTTTAGTTGTGTAAAGGATGGTTCCAGATGTTAAGTGAGAACACGTTGTGGTACTATTGTTGGTTGGAGTACATGGGAAAATAATGTAGCCAAAGTACTCAAAGGGGTGAATGATGGCAGATCTGTCAGTTTATCTCACTGATCACTCCCCTTTCCTTTAGAATCATACCATTTTTTGTACCATATCTTCCTATTCTTTAGAAACCAGAAAGTGAAACTGTTATTTCCCAGTTCTGTTGCAGCTAGAGTTCCACATATGATTTATGTTCCACTTACCAGATTGCACTTCACAAGTCTTGGACAAGGGGAAGGAGAAATATGAGATGGCCGCTTCACATAAGGAAATCAGATCTTGCAACTACAGTGGTGGTGATATCTGGTTCCCTGGGGTAGCTTTGATGGAAGTTCTACCCTAGCAGCATAAATGCCAAGTAGCAGATGGCAATAGCAGTGGGATTTCTCCAAGAACAGTCCCATGTTGTGGCAGGGTGACTCTCCTTCTGTTATGTTCTGTGTGGCATGCAAAGCTAATTCCCTGAACTTTCTGAATATTCTGTATGCTACAATATCACTGTATTTTGAGAAATCACTATATCACTATATTTTAATAAATCCTTAGCTGGACTCTGTTATTTATAATCAAGGATCTTGACCATTAAATTACTTTTATATTTAGGGAACATTTTTTTAATTCTAATTTTGTTTTTTGGCTTAATCTGTCACAAAACAAAATGATGTAATTTTTTTTCCTTTTTTAAGAAATTAAGATATAATTTCAAACAATAAAAAGCACAGACCTTAGCTAAATGGTTCAATGAGTTTTGACAAATGCATTCAACTGTGTAGCCCGCACTCCTGTCCAGACATAGAATATTTCCATCACCCTGGCAAATTCCTTCACACCCCTTTAGAGTCAATCCTCTCCCTCCAGAGAACCCCATTTCTGATTTCTACTAAAATAAGTCAGTTTTGCCTGTTTTAAAACTTTATTAAGTACCATGATGCAATAAATGCACATTTGTGTGTCTCCTATCATTTAGCACAATGTTTTGAGGTTCATCCGTGTTATTGTGTGTATCCATAAATTGTTATTTATGTGTGTATCCATAAATCCATAAACTGACAAATGTGTCAGAATTTTTTCCTTTCTTCTGCTCATTTTATCCATTTTTAGTTATTATGAATAAAGTGCTATACATATTTTTGTACAAGTCTTTTTATTGATGTAAGCTTTCTATTCTTTCAGCTAAATGTCTAGGAGGGGACTTGCTGGGACATAGAATAGATGAATATTTAACTTTAGAAAAAACTTCCAAACTGTTTTTCAAGATGGTTGTACCACTCTACAGTCATACCAACAATGTTTTACAGTTTTGATTGCTTCATATTCTCAACAACTTTGGTGTTCTCAGTGTTTTTCATTTTAGCCATTCTAGAGTGTGAATACTGGCACATTGTTATGATTTTAATTTGCATTCTCTTAATGATGAATGATATTGAACCACATTTTCATGTGTTTACTTGGTTACTTGTATAGCTTCCTTTGTGAACAGTCTGCTCAAGGATTTTGAATATTTTTAATTGTGTTATTTCTAGGACTGCTTCTAAATTTGCCTGCCAGTTCTTTGTCAGATATACATATTACAAATATTTTCTCCCAGTCAGTGGCTTGCCTATTCATTTTATTAATGTTGCTTTTGAGTAGGAATTTTTAATTTTCATTAAGTTCAACTTATCATTTTAAGTTTTATACTTACTATTTTGTGTCCTGTCTAAAAATTATTTGCCTATACCAAGTCACAAATATGTTCTGCTTTTTCTTAGAAGCATATGTTTTAGTTTTTACATTCATGTATATGTTTCAAACTGAAACAATTTCTGCATAAGATATGACATAAGAGCCAAAGTTTATTCATTTTCCATATGGATATCCAATTGTTGTAGCACCATTTGGTGAATAGATTTTCTTTCGTCATTGAGTGGCATTGTCACCTTTGTAGTAAATCAAGTGACTGTGAATGTGTAGGTCAGTTTCTGGCCTCTATTATTTTCCATTGTTTACTTGTCCATATTTATGTTAGGATCATGCTTTCTATATTACTATAACCTGGAATTAGGTAGTATAAGTGTTGGGGATTGGATTATGCTGCCCTCCCACAAGATGTATTCAATCTTAATTCCTGGTCCTATGGATGTGAACTCATTTACAAATATGGTCTTTGAAGATCCTACTAAGATGAGGCCAAATAGAATCAGAATTGACCTTAATTCAATATGACTGAAGTCCTTATAAGGAGAGGATTTGGAACATGGAGAAGTCATGGGAAGACATCAAAGGGGACAGATTGCCATGTGATGGAGGCAGAGATTGATTACATGCAAGCCATTACCAGAAGGCTACAGACTGTAGAGGAAGTATAGCCTTCTGATAGCTTGATTTTGGACTTCTGGCTTCCAAAATTGAGACAGTAAATTCCTGTTTTTAAGCCAACCAGTGTATGATATTTGTTACAACGGCCTTGGTAAACAAAGATTGTTCTCATTTGAATCTGTTATGTACCTCAAAAGAGCTAGTTTTTTAAATCCAATCTTGTAGGGGTAGGACTATTGTAGGTGGGACCTTTTGATTAGGTTGTTTCCATGGAGATGTGACCCACCCATTCAAGGTAGGTTTTAATCCACTTACTGGAATACTTTAGGAGGGAAACATTTTGTTTCCAAGCATAGATGCTTTGAAAAGAAAATGGCCCAGAAAGTTCTAAACTACAAGATGAAATCCAGATTTTGCCCCAGAGAAGCTAAGAAAGGACCTGCAGAAACTTAGAGAGAAAAATGTCTCAGAGACATTAAAAACATGCTCCACAGGAGCTGAGAGAGCCATTTGAAACCAGAAGCCTAGAGAGAAGGACAGCAAAAAATCACCAAGGACTTTCTCATGTGACAGAGAAACACTGGATGCCAACTATCTTTCTTAAGAAGATATATTCTCTTGTTGGTGTTTTAATTTGAACATTTTCACAGCCTTAGGATTGTAACTTGTAATGTAATAAATCCCCTTTGTAAAAGCCAGTCCATTTCTGGTATATTGCATCCTGGCAGCATCAGCAAACCAAAACAGTCATCAAATTTGTTCTCTTCAAAATTAAACTGGTTATTCCAGATCCTTTTGCTCTTCCTTATAATTTAATTGAATTACCTTGCCGATTTCAACCAAACACCTTGCTAATATTTTGACTATAAATTGTATTTAATGTATAAGACATATTGGGATTAACAGACATCTTAACATTACTCATTTTTCTAGTCTACTATGCATATCTCTCCCCTTGTTCTTCCTTTCTCAGAGTTTTGTAATTTTTAGTTTAGAACATTCATTAAATTTCTTTCATAAGTATTTTATATTATTGAAAATGGTATTATGTTTTATTTTATTTTCTAATATTCACTGGGGAGAAATAGAAATACAACTGATTTTTGTATCTTATGACCTTGTTAAATTCTCTTATTATTCCTTGTGGTTTGTTGCAGCTTTCTTAGGATAGTCTATATAGAAAATCATATCAGCTGAAAAAAGAGAAAAATTTATTTGCCCCTTTCTAATATGTATGCCTTTGGTAACTTTTTCTTGCCTTATTGCATTGGCTAGGACTCACAGTACAATATTAACTGAAACTATTGAGAATGGATGTCCTTACCTTCTTCTAGAAGACTAAATATCATGTTAGCTGAAATGTTTTTTCTAATATTCCCTTTACCAGGTTGAAGAAGTACCCTCTATTCTACTTTAATGAGAGTTTGTTATCATGAATTTCTGAAAGCTTTTGTGGAACTTTTACTTCTTAAATGTTTGGTAAAACTCACCCACAAAAATATTTGAATATATAGGATTATCTTCAGGGAAAACTTTTACCTATGAATTCATTTTCTTTAGCAGATGGGGGCTATTCAAAGTTCTTTTACTATTTTTATCAGTTTTAAAAAGGCATATCCCTCAAGAAATGGCTTCATTTAATTTAATTATAAAATATATAGTAAGACTGTGTTTGGGTTTGCTAAAGCTGCAGGAATGCAATATACTAGAAATGGATTTGTTTTTAAAAAGGGGATTTATTAAGTTATAAATTTTCAGGTGTAAGGCCATGAAAATGCCCAAATTAAGGCATCAACAACAAGAGGATATCTTCACTCAAGAAAAGGAGGCCACATCCAGAGTTTCTCTGTCAACTGGGAAGGCAGGTGGCTGACATCTTCTGGTCCTTTGCTCCCATATTGTATTGCTTTCAGCTTCTGATTCCAGTGGATTTCTATGTCCGCTCTGCAAGCATTTCCAAATGTCTGTGCCTGGGTGTCTGTTCTCTGTGTCAGCTCTTTTAAGGGTTCCAGCAAACTAATTAAGACCCACTTTGAATGGTCAGGATCACATTTCCATGGAAATAATCTAATTAAAAATCCCTACCCAGACAATAAACCTTCCCCCACAAGAGTGGATTAGGATTAGAGGAATGTGGCATTTCTGGGGTACATAAGAGTTTCAAGCCACACAAACTGCTTATCTCAGTTTGCCTGAGCTGCCATAACAAAGTACCACCAGACTGGTAGGCTTAAACAATAGGGATTTATTGTCTTAGTTTTGGAAGCTAAAAGTGCAAGATCAAAGTGTTGCTAAGATCATTCTTTCTCTCAAGTCTGCATTGTTCTGGTGGTGGCTTTCCAATAACCCATAACTCAGTCTCTGCCTCCATCACATGGCGATCTTTTGCTTCTCTCTCCTACTACTTCTGTGTCCAAATTTCCTCTGCTTAGAAAAATTTCAGTTATATTGAATTAAGCCCTATCCTGATTCAATTTGGCCTCACCTTTACTACTAACATCTTCAAAGATCCTATTTACAAATGGGTTCACATCCACAGCAGTGGAAGTAGAACTTGAACATGCCCATGTGGTAAGTATGAGTCAACCTATAACTGTTATTGATAATATTTCCTTATATTCTTAATATCTGTAGGATTTGTTGTGATGTTTTTCATTACTGATATTGATGTGTGTCTTCTGTTTTATATCCTTGATCAGTTCAGCAAGGGGATTATGAATTTTATTAAACTTTTCAAAGAAACAGCTTTTAATTTCATTAATTCTATTTTTAAAACTGTTTTCTAAATCATTGATTTCTATACATCTGTATTGTTTCCTTTCTTCTTTCTACTTATTTCAGGTTTAATATATTCATTTTTTAATTTCTCAAGATTGCTAAATTTCTTCTTTACTTATATAAACATTTAAAATTTTAGCAGTACTTTAGCTACATCCATAAATTTTGGTTATGATTTCATTATCCTTCAGTTTTAAATATTTTCCAAATATCCCTGTGATTTCTGCTTTTACAACTGGTTTACTTAGAAGTCTGTGGCTTAGTTTCTAAATGTTTGATGATTGCTTATATATCATCAGTATTAATTTCTAATTTACCTCCATTTTGCTGGAGTATATAATTTTTTTAATTACTAAGACCTTTTTATAAGCCATCATATGATCAATCTTATGTTCCAGACATACTTGAAAAAATTTAGTATTGTACTGTTTGGTATAGTGCTCTAAATATAAAAATGACATTAAAATGGTTGGTGGCATTTGTATTAGTTTGCTAAAGCTGCTAGAATGCAATATACCAGGAATGGGAAGTCTTTTATAACAGGAATTTATTACATTGCAAGTTTACAGTTACAAGGCCATAAATATTTCCAAACCAAGGCATCCAGAGAAAGATACTTTGGCTCAAAGAAGGCCAATCTGGGAAGGCATATGGTTGGAGTTTATGGTCCTTGTTCCTACTTCATTGCTTCCAACTTCTGATGCCAGTGTTCCTCTCTAAGGCTTCATATAGTTTCCCTGGGACAGAACTCTTGGTTGTGGCTTGCTTAACATCTCATGGGAAGGCACATGGTGATGTCTGCTGGGCTCTTTCCATGCCTAGGCATCTGCTTTCTCTGTCAGCACTCCAAGCATCTCCAAACCTCTCTGTCTAATGTCAACTCTGAAGCAACTGTTCACCAAACACCTGCATCTCAGGTTTCTCCAAAATGTCTTTCCTTTAAAAGGACACCAATAAACTAATCAAGATCCACTTTGAATGAGTCACATCACCATCTAACCAACAGTACACACCCACAATTGGGCGTGCCACATCTTCATGGAGATAATCAAAAGGGTTTCCACCCTACAATATTGAATCAGAACTAAAGGACATGGTTTTTCTTAGGTATATAATACTTTCCAATTAGTGCAGTATTGTTCAGTCCTCTTTTGTTCTTATTGAATTTTTTGTCTAATAGTTCTAATAATTACCAAGAAAGGAACACTAAAATCACCAAATATTACTGCATATACGTCTACTTTAAATTCTGTTATTAAGTGCATATGTTCCTTTAGAATTAATAAATCTCAAAAAAAAATTATTATATTTATTTATTTTGGGGGAGGTACATGGTCTGGGAATCAAGCCCAGGTCTCCTGCATGGAAGGTGAGCATTCTACCACTGAACTACCTGTGTACCCTTAGGATTATTTTTAAATATCCCTTTCTGTCTTCTTATTCACTGTGTCTATTTTGTCTGATTATGATGTAGTCACTCCAGGTGTCTTACAATTAGTGTTTGCATCGTACACCTTTTTCTATTCTTTTACTTTAATTTTTTTTAATTTATATGCAAAGTTCATCTCTTATAAGCAGAATTTAATTAGATTTTGTTTTTAATCCTATTTCTTCAATCTCTGGCAATTAATTTGAATGTTTAGTCCATTTATTTTTAGTTATTGATATGGATAGGTTTAAAGCTACCATCTTGCCATTAGTCAGTTTCCAATTTGTCTGATCTGTTCTTTGCAACTTGTTTTATTTTTTCTTTCATTTGGATAAATTAATCTTTCGTTTAGTATTTCCTTTTATCTCCTTGATTCACTTTTTAGTCATATCTCTTATTTTTGTTGGCTTTAAAAAAATTTTCTGGATATTACAATATGTGTCCTTAATTTATCATAGTCTCCTTTGAAAGCAATGTTATGCTACTTAATGTGTAATATATGATCAGTACCTTGGTCTTCTGCTGTGACAAACTACTTGAGATCTCAGTTTCTTGCAAAACAAAGCTCTTATCTTACTGTTAAACATACACCTCAACTCCATCCCTGCTAGGATTGAAGACTTGCCTGTGGACCCTGGAAAGTTCTAATAAAACTCTCTAATGCCAATTGTTCTATAGCAGGCAGCACTTATTTGTCCAAGCCATTTCTTCTCACAGCAGGCAGATCCCTGTTTATTTAGGCCATTTTCCCTTTGAGAAGTCTCCCTTACCCCAGGAATGGTTGAAACTGCACATAGACAAGATAAGAAAAATTCCTGTAAAGACCCCTCTCCTTCTGAACATCGGCACATAGCCAAGTGCTTCCCTTAAAACCACATGACAACCCCTGTTGGGGGCTCAGACTTTCAGAGGCTACTTGGCTGAGCCCTATGGCCATAGATGAATAAAACCTACTTCCTGAAACTTCAGAGCCTCAAATCTGGTTTGTTCTGTTTCCACATAATGTTCCTGAAGGCTTGCAGCCTTGTTCATGATTTTGTGCAACATTTCTGGGGGCCCATCTTGGATTGAGAGGGTGGTGATATTCTCACCTCCCTCACCCATGGCAGCAGTATCACCTGAACTGGAGACCCAATGGAATCCAGTGCTGGCAAAGGAGCTTTTCCCCATCTTTCAGATTCCTGACCTCCCTGGCTGGCACACTTATCACCAGCAGAGTGGCGATGGATCCTGGGCAGTTTCTGGAACCAGGTTCCTGAGACCACCACCTACTGACTGGTAAGCACCTGGTGTGTCATTTTCAGTCCACTCATAAAAGGCTATGGGCACCTGAGTGGAAGGGGAGCCTAATCACTTCTCATAGACTCTCCAAGTACCAGTCTCCTGTTGGAGGACCAGGGGAAATGGAAGTTTTCAGTTTCAGTTCCAGAAGGGTGGTGCAGGAGAGGTGTTGCACCTCCAAGTAGCCTCAGAGTCTGTATGTTTGATTGTGTGAGTGAGACAAAGTCCTAGGCCATAGGAGCTGTGCACCAGGCTATGATTGAGTTCAGACCCTGTGGTACCTACAACCCTAAGGGCCAGACCAGACCAAATGAAGTGACAATTTGTTCAAAACCCTTTGTTGTTTGTCTGTAAGCCTGTCCCTAATCATTGACACCATTGTAGTGCATGATGTCCAACTTTAGGAAGGCTTTTACTGATGACTGGGGAGTCAAACTGACCCCTGGCTGACTTAGTAAACTGTGTGAATTAGAGTGGGCCACTTTTGGGGAAGATAAAAAGAAATTCTCTTGTATTATGGCTTATCATTGCTCTGTCTTATAAATTAAAATTTTCACATTTCAGAGTAAGAGGAGAACATCTGTGTAGGGGGTTTAAAATTTATCTCATTAAGCAAACAGGCCTGTAACAGTGTTGATACAAAATTTTGCTACACACAATAACAATTGCATAGTCTACCAAGGAATTGTTAAGACCACCCTGTTACACAACCATTCTTTAATTTTAGTAAAAAGTACAAAGGCATTATATATATGCATCATTTCATTCATATATGCATTTGGTAAACTGTGTACCTGCTATATGCAAGGTATTGCTTAAACACTAATAAGAAAACAAAGATTAATAATCTATCATACCTGCTTTAAGGATATTATAACTTAGTAAGAAAAAGATAAATTTGTAGTCTGTTCTGTACAACTGATGTCATTCCATGACCTTGGTAAGAAACAGCTAAAATGTGCACTTTAGCTAGGAGGACTGGCTATCTTCCCGGAAGGATGTATATTTTGATAAAGATATCTAGGTCCCAGGAAAGTCCTCTTGGTCCCTAGCCAGTTCCCAGAGGATCAAACTGGGCCCCATCACATAAGTTAATTGGAATTTGGTCACTATTGTGTGAAAATATCATTTTTAAAAAGTTGCATGCAAGCAGTTAGAGAAAGAAAGAGGAGAAACTTAGGAGAAGAAAAAGAAGGGAAGAAAAATCTTATGAGAGAGGGAGAGCACTTCATCAGAATCTTATGCTCTGCTATGGATCTTAACTAAGGAGACTCTGAATGCTGTCTCCAAGATTACTGTGGATTTTTTACTAATGAGAGTTGGAATGCTGCTTCTGAACCTCTCCAGCACTTCTCTTCTCTCCAGATGTTGGTGCCATCTTATCTGGTGAGGTAATTATGCTTTATTTTTGAAGACTCTATTAATAACTATCTTTTCATTACTTTCTTTAATTGCTTTCCTAATAAAATCTGGTTTTATATCAATGAAGTCTGTGTTGTCCACGAATCCAAATCTATAAATTAAGTGGCCACAAATATCATGTTGCCTTCTGTGCACCAAAATTGGTGCTGTGAGCAGAATTCTCATTCCATAATGGCTTCATAACAGTAAAGGTCAGTGAGACAAGCTTTAGAAACTTTGTACAGAAAATATGGACTGTGTTCTTCTGAATATTGTATGCTTTATTAGGACCATTTTTGACAAATTTGAAGTTGTCAGTTTCTTGTCCTTTTTGTATGCAGAATGTTTTGGATTTAAACATTTTGTCTCCCTGCTTTGTACTTTCTAATGCTATAAGACATTTGGAAATTTTTAAGTCAGTAACCCCTCTTCAAGATTTACTTGAAATAAATTAATAGTTGGCCATAAGCTTTGGACATAGATTAGAAGATAATGTCATTTTTTAAAAAGTCCTCTAAGCTCAAAGTAAAGAACCAAGAAATCCCTGGATGGGATGATTTACCTTATTCCTCACTTGCAAAGGAATGGACAAAATGCATAGGACCCTGTGAAGTTTGGGGGAATAAAATTAAACAGGAAGAGCCTATTCAGGTTGCTGAATATCTAGAAAACATTCCATTTGAAAAACAGAAAAAATGATTGGAGTATATAAAAGAGGATGGGCTTTATTATTTTTTTTTGTCACTTCAGATAAGTGTGGCCCAGGATGAGGATGGGCTTTCTTAATGGAATATAGGAAAATGTGTGAACAGAGTGATCAAGCAATCTCTGAAAAAATGAATTATGAAAATAAACTGGCAGAATTACAAGAAAAACTGTCCATGCTGCAGAATCAAAATTTTGTTTTGGTAAATCAAATTTGCAATTATCAGTCAGTAGCTGAGATGGCTGCAGTCCATGTAGTCTAATATAAACATAAAAAGAGATGAGGTAAAGTGAACAAAGGGAAATAGATATGATACTAGCCATTGCCACTGCTGATTAGGACCCTGATAAATGGAATGGTGATCTGTGGGATAAGGCAGATGATGAAAAAGATGGGAATATTTTAAATAAGAAAGTTTGACAGAAAGAAAAAAGTAAATATCCTCCAGAAATAGGAGCTCACCCAATTCAAAGGCACAAAGAAGAGAAACAGGGCAATCAGATTACTTTCAAACACTATAAAAGAACAAAAAATAACTGACATTCTTAGGTGTTTTACTCAGAAAACTGGTGAGACATTAATTGCCTGGATGGTCAGAATTTCTGATGCAGGGGCTGGAGGAGCAGTGCTGAAATATGCTGATAGCATGAAACTTGTAGGAATTAGCACCAATCCCTTTATACAGACTGCTTTTCAGGAGTTTAGTCAGCAAGCTGGAGAAAGTTCTAACTTGCTGGCACTGGTTGCACAAGGGTGTAATAAACAATACCCTACTGATGCTACGTGGGGACGAAATAATCGACCCTGGTACACTTTGTGAGATGCTATGCAGAAATTTAAAAAAGGAAGTTATGAAGTCAGTAATTGTACTAGGAGAAGCTGACATATGCCACCTCCTCCCTGTCAATAATTCACAAAGAAATGCTACCACTAAGGCAGCACCCCCAGCATATAAGCACTTGATAATGACTTTATTATTAGGAGAAACAGGCAGCCACTTAACAATACCTTAAATAAAATGGCAGCACTGGGAGACATGGGAGACTGGAATACAGGGGAAGGAAGGACCAAAAGATAAAATAGAAAATGGTTCCTCAATACCAGAAGCAGGATTTCCCTCAGAGACATGTTCCAAACCCTGCTAAAAGCTGGGGACAACCAAAAAGTATTAATGTTTTGTCAAATAATGAGATAAACAGAATGTATTTTAAAAATGTAAATCAAGTTATAATCATAAAGTGAATAGCGCTCCTATTCCTGGCAAGGCAGAAGACCTGCATCTTGCTCCCTTGGCATCTCTGGAACCCTCATTTAGTCCCCTTCTTCTAGACAAAGGACCCCATCATCTTTGGCTCCAAATTTGTGGCTCCCCTTTGTTTTATGTTTCATATTTTTGAACTGGGGAAGCTCTTTAATATTAAGAAACTCCTTGCTTGCAAGTTTTACTCTTATGGTTTTTTGAAAAAGTCTTATGTGTCATTAATTCTTATTAAAAAATTATATATTGATGTTTTAAATATATCTTGACTAAAGCATTTTAATCATTTAACATTATTCTGACAAATTTGATTTTGATGGTAATTGTATGTGGTAAAATGTTTGCTTGAAGTAATGACTAAGTATGAAGGATATAAAGGATGTGTCTCTACTAAAAGGAAAAAAGGAAGTAGTTTTGTCCTAAGATAAAATAAATGGTTGTTACAGAGTGAGGAAAATGTAAGACAAGGCCTGAACAAATATAATAAGTTGCCAAAGGTTTGTGGAAAAAGGAAATTATGGTCAAAGTTAGGAAAATTTTAGGTGAACTAAAAGGGAAGGTGTTGGAAGCAGTACCCAGACTGTTTAGCATCTATTCTCCCTTACATGAGCTTGAGCCAGGGAGCTTGGTGTGGGTAAAAGATGGGAAAAAAAGGCTCCCTCCAGCCTCAGTGGAGAGGTCCTTACCATATTGTTTCAGTAACCCCAACAGCTGTCAGAGTTGCAGAGATCATCCCATGGATTCACCACTCCCGGGTCAAGAGGGCTACTGCAGACAACCCTGGGAGTGCACCCCTGATCCTGAACACCTGATACACATCATTCTCTGAAAGCCATTACACCCTTTTCCATTGCAGCCAAGATCAGCTGACCAGCCCACGACTGAGGCCTGAATGACTGTCATTGCCCTGCTCTAGCTCACCAGAAGCAGCTAGTGAATGCATGACTAAAGCCTGAGGAAACTTCCGAACCTGGTTTCAGTCACTCCAGAAGCTGACTGATCTATGCGTGGCCAAAGATTGAGGAATCAATGCATAGACATCCTGGCCTGCTGGGTCTATGCACTAATTGTCTTTTCTTGCTCTTTGCATTTATCTTTTATTTAGCAGTTTTAGCCTTCCTGGAAGTAGGTTGCCTAGAGTTCTTCCCCAAAAACCAACTTTACTCTGATTTGGTGGGATCCCTCTTATTCAGGTAACTTCCCCCTTCCTAGCCACTGCCCAGAGTGTGTGTCTCCATTCCTTTGCTGAAGCTAATTGTGCATTCCTGTGGTGGCACTCCCAATAGCCAGCACCATGCGCCTCACTCCCCTGTTCCTGCTCGGCATGGTCATAAGCCCTTCCAAGGGGAATGACACATGCCAGACATGCCTAAAAACCACCTATGTTGGGAAAAAGGTGGAAACTACCATAATTTTCTATAACCAGTATTCATGCCCAGGCAGTTCTTAGACCTGCATTTTTAACGGAACGTAGTATCCTGGATGAGCCCTAAAGGAAGGTCCCACAGTATGCTATAATCCCATCTCACCAGGTTCAGTAGTGCTGTTTACACTATGGCTAGAGCAGCAAGGCTATTGCCATAATCCCTAGAAAGGGAAACAGTTCCCAAGTCCACCTTGGAAATCACACATGTACAGTTTTACCCCCCACCAAATCCAGCACCTTTCCTGGTGCGGTCCTCCTGGCAGTGCAATGCAGATCAGGGGATAGTTCTTGGCTGTGTTGAGGTGGAGGACTCCTGGGAGCTGGTGCCATGCAGTTTGTCTCTTGCCCAAAGCTATAAGCTGGGCCCTCATTGGAGAAAAAATCTGGGTTCCCCCAAAACATGTGACCAGAGCTGGGGCTCCACCAGCAGGTGAGAGAATCCCAAGACAGGTGCTGGGCATGGAGGCCAGGGGGCATAGGCTGTTGAGAAGACAAATTGGACCCTCTCAGGGGGCATTGCTCCCCCTCACTTGCACACCTCACATCACACTGCTTGACCCTGAATGATGGCTGGTTAGTCAAAGACAGGTAAAATTCCTCAGGGAAGGAATAGCCTAAGACAGGTACAGTTGCAAAGGGGGCATCAGGAAAACACTTGGGACCAAGAGAGGTGAGGCACAGATCCTCACCTCCCCCAGCTTTGAAACCCTGCATGACTACCTTCTTTCCCATGCTCAGCTCAGATTGGGACTTACCAACACCTGCAGCAAGAAAAGGACGAGATATAGGTGTGCTGGTTTGAAATGATGTATGGACCCTAGAAAAGCCATGTTTTAATCCTAATCCCATTTTGTAAATGCAGCTGTTTCTTCTAATCCCTATTCAGCATTGCATGTTTGAAACTGTAATTGGATCATCTCCCTGGAGATGTGATGTAATCGAGAGTGGTTGTTAAACTGGATTAGGTGACGACATGTCTCCACACAGTCAGGTGGGTCTTGATTAGTTTCTGAAGTCCTATAAAAGAAGAAACATTTTGGAGAATGAGAGATTCAGAGAGAGCAGAGCAGAATGACATAGCCACGAGAAGCAGAGTCTACCAGCCAGTGACCTTTGGATATGAAGAAGAAAAATGCCTCCCGGGGAGCTTCATGAAACAGGAAGCCAGGAGAAGAAGCTAGCAGATGACACCATGTTCACCATGTGCCCTTCCAGATGAGAAAGAAACTCTGACTGTGTTCACCATGTGCCCTTCCACTTGAGAGAGAAGCCTTGAACTTTATCGGCCTTCTTGAACCAAGGTATCTTTCCCTGGATGCCTTAGATTGGATATCTCTATAGACTTGTTTTAATTGGGACATTTTCTCAGCCTTAGAACTGTAAACTAGCAACTCATTAAATTCCCCTTTTTAAAAGTCATTCTGTTTCTGGTATATTGCATTCTGGCAGCTAACTAACTAGAAAAATAGGTGATGCTATTGCCCACTGGTATGGGCAAGCATCAAAGGGGGGAATATAGCAGGCAGCCTGTTTGCCCAAGCCATTTCCTTTCAGAGCAGTCAGGCCCCTGTTTACTCAGGCCATTTCCCCTTTGAGAAGTCTCCCTCATCCCTGGAACAGTTGAAACTGCACATAGACAGAATACTCACTCTCGGAATGGTAGAAACTGCACATAGGCAGGATAAGAAAAATTCCTGTAAAGACCCCTCTCCTTCTGTACATCAGCACGTAGCCAAGCACTTCCCTTAAAACCATGTGACAACCCCTGTTGGGGGCTCAAACTTTCAGAGGCTACTCAGCTGAGCCCTATGGCCATAGACAAATAAAACCTACTTTCTGAAACTTCAGAGCCTCATATCTGGTTTGTTCTGTTTCCACATGATGTTCCTGAAGGTTTGCAACCTTGTTCCTGGCTTTGCACAACATTTCCTCTGTACTTCTGTACCTCACCCACACTGAAATCAATGTTATTTTCTCCATTACCTCCAAGTTAAAGAATTTGATCTACAGCCATATTTTAAAAAATAAAAGAAAATCTTTATATCATAAAATATGCATAGCAATGCCCCAAAATCATTTTTTACAACTTCAATCACATCAGAGACATTAATGAATATTTAATATAAAATATAATATTTCATGACCAAGTAACATTAATTTGAACATAGTGAGAGGCTCTTTGTTGTAATGAAAAAATGTCTTTGCTTGCTGCAGGTGAGCTATAGAAAAGGAAGGCCTCTTACTGAAATTTTTGGATGCATAGTTTACAAAAAACTAAACCATCTAGTCCATGCAAAAAATAATGAACAATTTCAATACACATTATATTTACCTGTTTTACCTACTTAGTGAATATAGAACATATTTCATTTTATTTTCTTATTTTACTGGTACAATATTGATAACATTGCATTGTAAATTAATAAAGACTTGTGCTTTTATTGGTCAGCCCATTAACAAAGTTTTTCATAAGTACAGCTATGTATATAGTATATATCTCACCAATTCTTAAAATGTCCACAGAGAAAATAAGCTGTATGTAGCTACATAAATTTTAGTTAGCATTATGCAGCTCTCAAATCATTAGTTTGGGATCTGTAATGATTAAGTTCATGTGTCAACTTGCTTATTTTATGGTGTCCAGTCATCTAGTCAGGCAAGCACTGGCCTGATTGTTACTTTAAGAGTATTTCCTAGATGGATGTAAATCAATAATCAGTTGATGCATGTATGGCTGACTGTATCTATAGCCCTCAGCAATGTTGAGATTCTCCTCTTCCAATCAGTTGGAGGTCTAATAAGTGAGAACTGAGGATTTAAGAATCACAAAGGAAAATTTCTACCTCACCTTCAGTCAGCCATCTTCCTCTAAGAAACACTGACATGCCAAATTTGAAATCACCCTTACTGAAATTTCTAGCTTGTAACCTGCTCTACAGAATTCACATTTGCCAGCCTCATGTTTGTGTGATCCAATTCCCCATTAAAAGTTGTATATCTATATCAACTATATGTATTTTTCTATCTATTTATATCTATCTCTCTATCTCTCTAATCATCTATCTCTACATATTGGTTCTGTTTCCCTGGAAAATCCTGACTAATACAGGGTTTAAATATCTTCTGATGTGCAGACACTGAACTCAGCTTCCTTTCACACACAACTTACTTTGCCTTAGTGAAGTACAGATCTAAAAGGTCAGTAAGAAAAAAATGGAAACATACAATAGTCTTTAGCTGGTAGGGCCAACACCACCACCAAAGAGAAAGGGCCCAACTGCCTACCTTCAGGGTCATTGTTAATTAGATCTTATCACAGGTAGCAGGAATAAAGCATGCATTCACATGATGGAAGCATGGCAGCATTCCCTGTGTAACTGTCTGGTGACCTTTAGCCCATCCAGAGAACATAGAACAAAAATCTCAAATTGGGAGTTTGTTGGTTTTCTTACTTCTTATTACCAGTAACAACCTGTGAAATAGGAGGTGGGAAACTGGATAAACTTTTCTAGCCAGGGAACATGAAAATTCCCCGTTTATTTTATTTCCTCAACTTTATCATATTTCCTAACCATTCTTTCAAGTCTCATCTCAAAGGTTGCCACCTCCATAAAAATTTTCTGATCTCTCACAGCAAATATGAAGCCTCTCCTTTCAATCTTCCTAGCATTTGTTTTCTCTCTGAAGGTTCTTTACATAAATTATAATGTCATTATAACTATTATTCATGGTTGTTATTTCTAAACTTCCTTTATCTTAATTTCTTAACAGAGTAATTACTGTGCATAGAGCATTATGTTAAGCACTTTATATGCATTAGCACTTTATAATTTTCTCTTGCTCTAAATAAAAGCTGTAGGATAGTCCTTGACTTCTCTCTTCTCCCATGTCTTACCATTAGGAAATCCTGTTGATTCTAGCTTTAAAATGAACCCAGAATCCAAACACATCCCAACACCTCCACTGCTACATCCTAGTTCAGCTTATGCTTTTTTCTTGTCTGAATTACTTTAATAACCTCCTGATATTTCTGGTTCTTTTATCATCGTTCTCACTCTCAATTCTCCCTGATTTTACCATTGCCCTTAAAACTTAAGTCAAATTATGTCACTCCTATGTTAAACTCCACAAGTCCCCTCTTAGCCTGAGTAAAGTCAAAGTCTTAAAATTGCTTAAAGAGTCCTACATAATCAGATCCTTCCTTCCCTTTCTCTATCTGATCTTATTTCTTAAACTTCTCTCTATCACTTATTCTACCCCAGTCACACTGATCTTGTTCTTCCTTCAACAAGTCAGTCTTGCTCCTCCTTCAGCATTTTGCATCAGCTGTTCTTTTTACCCAAATTGCCCTTTCTAGGAAACATGATGGCAGTTTTCCTTACCTCCTGTACTCAAATGTAACTTTGTCTATGAAGCATACCCTTGTTGCAATATTTAAACACATAGCCTCTTCCCCATTACCTATTCCCAAATCTATTCATTTTGATCTACTTTTCCTTTTTTAATGTCATTTATCAAATTTTATATTACACAATTCACTTCTTTACTATGTCCATTGCTTATTTTCTATCTCCCTTCGTTAAAAAGTAAGTCATATGTTTAACTATTTTGTTCACCAATATATACTAAGTACCTATTACAGTCTTTGACATAGGGAAAGCACACAACAAATGTCTGCCAATCAAATGAATTAAGCCATTTAATCATAACAGGATAATTAAATATATCATCTACTTGCAGCAGTCATTGACAAAGCTTCAAGCACAGATATGTTACACTTATCAGGTCAGATTCTTAATTCTGGCTCCAAGTCTATTATGCCATCTTCAATTCTCTTCTGTGGCCATCCTGATGGCATAAATGATATGTACCCTCACTTATGTTGATCTCACCTCCAGAATACACCGAGTATCTTGCATACAATATGTGCTCAAAAAACATTCAAATAATTGTATGCTTGGTCTGCTTTTCCAAAGCAAGAAGGTCATGTTTGCTATAGAGGTCTCTTCCTATCCTATCTTTGAATCATTTGCCATAGGACATTTCAGGACAATCCAGAAGGAGCCCTAGTAATTATCTAAGTAAACCAATACCCAGAGTTGTCCACTGGACTACTTCAGGCTATACAGCTACTTATATGAAAAGTCAGGACAGGGACCCATATCTTCAGATGCTGCAGTAATTTTTTTTTCATGATTTTAATTTTTTAATATATACATCTCTATACAAGCAGAGTGCAAGTTTTTGAAGGCAGGGACCATGTTTGTCTCCTCTGTGTGCCCTGCAGAGCAAATATAATGGTAGGTTCACCAGGATATTCAATAAATACATGCTTATTTCAAAAGCTCAAGCTGAACTGGTACAAAGACTAGAACTAATGTAATTTACCTGGATGGTCAGGCAGAGATAATGAAGAGAAATAAGAAATGAAACTGTTTCACTGAAACAGCTAATAAGCAATCAATTACAACTCTAAGAGTGATCACAGTTTCTGAAATTGAGTTAGGAATTAAATAGAATTTGGAAGATTTTTCAATCAACATTCTCCATGCTTTTTATTTTAATTTAAAGGGGAAAACACAACAAGACCTTGAATAAGACTGATAGATTGGTCCTTGATCAATTCTTTCCTTGTTCCAGTGTAGAAACAAAACCATAAATTATACTAATTCTTATTTTGGCTAAATGATTTTCAGCAACATGGGTTAATGGTGACAGCCCAAGTAATCATGGATTGATCATCACAAAAAGCCCAGAATCAGAGCACTGGAGCCATTCTCTCTTCCAGGGTATTGTCAAAAAACAAATAGTGGCCTTCCTTCCCAGAGTAAAACTGCAAAACAGCCAAATAATTTAAAATTTTCATTTGTGTTCTGAGAACTTTCCCTCCATTTCAGCAAGTGGCTTGAGAATAACACCATCAGTTTTCATGATTGATAAACAAGATATGGCCTGATATAATGCTTAATTTTTCTTTCTAATGGATGATTAATGACTTCTGTAAAATTAGTAATTTGCATAATTAAAGGCCTTTATGACAATATCTTTAGCCATAGGAATATGTCTCCTTGTCTGATACAAAAGTGTTTTTCAAAAGACAAAATTCTGGTTTTCATTTTGCTTGGAAGGAGAACTGACCAGAGGTGCCTTTGGGTAATGACTCATGGTCTATTACTAATGGTTTGGCTGGATGGTCAGGGATTTGGAAGGAGCCATAACTGGAAAATTAGTGACAAAGTGGTATAGTGAAGAAATATGTGGATAGACCTCTCTGAATAGGCCAAAAACATGAAGATATTTGTGTCCCATGTGAATGCTCACCAGAGGGTAAATTCAGCAGAGGAAGGTTTTGATAATCAAGTGGGTAACATGACCTGTCCTATGGATACAAGTCATCCTCTTTCCTCACCCACTTTCGCCATTGCCTAAAGGGCTCATAAACAAAGTGGCTGTAGTGGTAGGGATGGAGGTTATGCATGGGCTCAACAACATGGACTTCCACTCACCAAGTCTGACCTGCCTATGCCCAATGCTGAGTGTCCAATCTGCCAGCATCCAACCCTCAGTCCCTGATATGGCACCATTTCCTGAGGTGATCAGCCTGCTATCTGGTGGCAGGTTGATTTACAATGGACCACTTCCATCATGGAAGGGGCAGCTATTTGTTCTAACTTCAATAAACACATACTCCAAATATGGGTTTGCATTCCCTGCACACAACTCTTCTGTAAAAACTACCATCTATGGACTTATGGAATGCCTTACCCACCATCACAGTATTCCATACAGGATTGCTTCTGATCAAGGAACCCACTACACAGCCAGTGAAGTACAGGAATGGCACATGCTCATAGAATTCTCTGTTCTCACCATGCTTCTCATCATCCAGAGGCAGCTAGGTTGATAGAATGATGGAATGGCTTTTTGAAGAGCCAATTATTTTGCCAATTATTTTGCAGGGCTGGGGCAGTGTTCTCCAGGAGATTGTGTATGCTGTGAACCAGCATCCACTCTATGGTGCTGTTTCTTTCATAGTCAGGATTCACAGTTCCAGGAATCAAGGGGTGGAATTGGGAGTGGTGCCACTCACTATCAGCCCTAGTGATCCATTATGAAAATTTTTGCTTCATGTTCCTGAAATCTTAAGCTCTGCTGGTCTGGAAGTCTTTGGGCAAAAGGAGGAGTGCTCCTACTAGGAGACACAACAATGATTCCATTGAACTGGAAGTTAAAACTATCACCTTGTCACTTTGGGCTTCTCATGCCATTGAATCAACAAGCATGAAAGGGGATTACTATTTTGTCTGGGTTGATCGATCCTGACTATCAAGGGGAAATAGTAGTGAAACTACGCAATGGAGATAAAGAAGGGTTTTCCTGGAATACAGGAGATTCCCTAGGGAGTCTCTTAATACTACCTGCCCTATAATTAAAATCAATGGAAAACTGCAACAAACCAATTGAGGCAGGACTACCAATAGCCCAGAAACTTCAGGGTGGAAGGTCTGTTTCACCTCACCAGGCAAAGAGCCATGGCCAGCTAAAGTGCTTGTTGAGGGTAAAGGAAACATGGAATGGATAATAGAAGAAGGCAATGATAAATTGATAATATGATTTATCAATGATAATATGAACCACAACCACGTGACCAGTTACAAATATGAGGACTCTGATTGTATGAATATTTCCTCCCTTTTTACTATGAGTATGTTTGCATTTGTACATAAGCAAATATCTTTTTTTCCTCTTATCATGACATAAGTTGTACTGTTCATGTTATAGCAATTAAATCATATGATACGAAGTTCTAGAATGAATGTTACCTAAGGACTTGTACCTTATTCTGGAGAGGTGTAAAGCATTTCTGGGTGTACACAGGACAGCTGAGTAATACTAGGTGAAACATATGTCTGTTATTGTCTTATATTTGGAAATTAAGCATGCTTCAAGTGATTTTTATAGCTGTTAAGTTGACAACAGTTGGATGATTTGGTTCTGGTGTCAACTTGGCCAAGTAATTATGTCCAGTTGTCTGTCTGGGTTAGCACTGGTCTGACCATTGCTGCAAGGATATTTTGTGGCTGGTTGATAAACTGGAAGGCTGGTGTATTACATCATCAGTCAGTTGATTTCATCTGTGCTGATTACATCTGCAATCAACTAAGGCATGTCTCCCACAAGGAGACAATCCAATCAGTTGAAGGCTTTTAAGGAAGAAAGACTCTTTCTCTGCTTCTTCAGCCAGTGAACCTTTCCTGTGGAGTTTGTCCAGATCCTTTATTGGAGCCACCAGCTTCACAGCCTGCCGTATGGATTTTGAACTCCTCCATTCCCATGGTTGCATGAAACACTATAAATCTCATATTTACAAATCTCTCCTGATGGCATTGTTTCTCTAGAGAACACTAACTAACACAGAAACCATGGAGGCAAAAGGCAAGAAAGGACAAAATATTTAAATGCTGGGAAAAAAAAACAACCAAGATTTTAATTTCCAACGAAGATTTTATTATTTGGTGACACTGACTTTCAAAACTGAAGGCAAAATTAAGACACTCTCAAATAAACAAAATCTGATGGAGTTTGACACCATTAAACCTGCTTTACAAGCGGTGCTAAAGGGAGATGTTCAGTCTGAAAGGAAAGGACACTAGACTGTTTATAGCATTGGTATAAAGAGTCTGCAACAGGTAACCACATGGGTAATTATAAATGCAAATACCTTTATTTTTTGGCATTTAACTCCACTTTTTCCTTCTTACAGTTTTTAAATACAAATGCATTAAAAGGAATGATAAATATATGGTTATGGACATATAATTTATAAAGATTAAATTTGTAAAAAGTACAACAAACTGGTGGTGGAGAGGTACAGGAACAGTGTTAGTGTATGTTAGTGAAGTTAGGTATATATCAGTTCAAACTTGATTGTTACTGAGTTAGGATGTCAAATTTTAGCTCCCAAGTAACTATGCTGGTTTGAAACTGTTGTGTACTCCAGAAAAGCTGTGTTCTTTAATACTCATTCAGTATTGCAGGATGGAATCTTTTTTATTGTTTTCATGGAGATATGACCCATCCAGTTGTAGTTGTCAACTTTAGATTAAATGGTTTCCATGGAGATGTCTCTACCCATTCAAGGTGGGGTTGCTTAAGCAACCACAATGGATGAAACTAGAAATCAGTAACAAAAGGAAAATGGGAAAATTTACAAATATGTGGAAAGAAAATTTTAAAACCACTCTTAAACAAGCAATGATCAAAGGAGAAAACAAATCCAGGGGTGAAAAGTCTCCCAGGTGACATGGGAGATGACTCCCAAGGATGAATCCAGACATGGCACCATAGGATCAACAATTACATCTTGGCCAAAAGGGGGAAAAGAAGTATAATTAATGAAATATCAGTGGCAAAGAGAGTTCAAATAGAGTCGAGAGGCTACTACGGAGGCTGCTCTTATGCAAGCTTCAAGTTTATAGCCTGCCAACCCCCAACCGGGACCATTCCAGCCAATCCTAAAGAACACCTAGGGCAATTTAGAAGATTCCACAAGGGTTTCAGACACTAGAGTAACTTTCCAGAAACCTACAATCTCCAGATGGGTCCCTGGTCCAGATAAGTCCTGAAACCTAGACTAGCCTCTCTGGAACATCAGATAGTTCCGTCTCCCTACCCCATATTAGTGACAGACCCTTCCAATATCAAAAGTTTAGAATTGCCACAGCCCAAACAACACTAAAGAGAGGTATGGGAAGATCAAAGGTGATGATGTAATTATACATAGACGATAGGACTTAACAAATGAATATGAATGCTGAATCATTAAATAGATATCTCTTTTATTCTCCAGTATTTTAGAGTAGCTAGAAGTAGAAACCTAAAATTGTGAAATTGTAACCCATGTCAAAGTCTGAAATATGTTCTACAACTAATTGTGGTGCTGCACTTGGAAATTTATAGCTTTTATGTATATATGTTATTTTTCACAAAAAAAGAAGGAAAAAAGTCAATTGTGATGATAAAAAAGTATTTAAGCCCTATGCCCTCCTATATTCTGGGCCAGCTAGATGGAAAAATATGAGTATTCCATGACAAACTCTGGAATCTGTGGTCCTGTAACCACTTATTGAAGAGTGCTTTGAAAACTGTTGCTTTTTTATTTTGTTGCTTTGTATATATGTTATACTATACAATAGAAACAGTTAAAAAAAAAAAAGGAGAAAACATAAGAGAAATTAGGAAACATCTTGAAGTGAATTAAAACAAAAATACAATACACCAAAACATATGGGATACAACAAAGGCAGTAGTACTGAGGGGGAAATTTGTATCTTGAAAATGCTTACATTACAAAAAGAAGAAAGATCTCAAATCAGAAAGCTTAATGTAACTGAACAATCTAAAAAAAGAAGAGCAAACTAAACCCAAAAGAAATAGAGGGGAAAAAACAAAGATTAAAACAGAGATAAATGAATAGAGAGTAAAGAGACAATACAGAGAATCAACAAACTCAAAAGTTGGTTCTTTGAAAAGATCCATAAATTGATAAACTTTAGCTAGTCTGACAAAAAATATAAGAGAGAGGACATAAGTAATGAAAGTCTGAAAGAAAAGGGGGACATTGCTACTGACTCTACAGAAATAAAAAGGGCTTTAAGAGGATACTATGACCAATTGATTATAAAACCTAGATGAAATGAAAAAAATTCTTGGAAACACACAAATTATCTATACTGACTCAGGAAGAAATAGAAAATCTCAACAGACCAATAACAAGTAAAGTGACTGAAACAGTCATCACAACCATCCCAATGAAAAAAGCCCAGGACCAGATGGCTTCACTAGTGAATTGCACCAAACATCCCAAGGGAATTAGCATGAACCTTGTTCAGACTCTTCCCAATAAAACTGAAGAGGAGGGAACACTTACTAACTCATTCTATAAAGCCACCACATCTAATACAAAGGCATGATAACAAGACCACAAAAGCAGAAAATTACAGAACGGTATCCCTTATGATGCAAAATACAGATGCAAAAATTCTCAACAACATAGAAAACTGAATCCAACAGCACATCAAAAGAATTATTCACCGTGATCAGGTAGGATTTGTCCCAGGTATTCAAAGGTGGTTCAACATAAGAAAATCAATTAATTGAAGGAAGGGGCAAAAACACATGAGCACCTCATTTGATGCAGAAAAAGCAGTAAATATAGCACCTTTCTTGTTAAAAATACTTAGAAAATTAGGAATAAAGGAATCTTCATCCACATGATAAAGGGAATATATGAATATCCCATAGCTAACATCACACTCAATGTTAGACGACCAAAAGCTTTCCCTCTAGGTTGAGGAACAAGCTAAGGATGCCCAGTATTATCAGTGTTATTCAACATTGTACTGGAAGCTCTATAAAAGACACCTAAATAGCAAAGGGAGAAGTATGATTTTCCCTATTTGCAGATGACATGATCCTATATATAAAAAGTCCTGAAAATTCTACAACAAATTCAGTGAAGTGACAGGGTACAACATCAATATTTAACCTTAGTAATAATTCTTCTCACTAATAGCGAGCAATCTGAAGAGGACATCAAGAAAAATCCATTTATAATGGGCAACTAAAAGAGTAAAATACCCTGGAATAAATTTAACCAAGAATGTAAAAGACTTATATACGGAAAACTACAAAACTTGGCTTAAAGAGCTCAATGAAAACCTAAATAAATGGAAGTACATGCTATGTTCATGTATTAGAAAGATAAATACTGTCAAGATATCAATCTTGAGGTATAGAGGCATGTTAGGAGCCAGAGCACACTGGAGACAGATCTCTACCTTCTTGCCCATCCACCAGCCATAGTCCCGGCAGCCATTGCTGCACTCACCTCCATGCCCCCATGCCCAGACCTGTGCACCAATGACAAGTGATGTCTTTGGATCTGGCCACACCCACATAAACTGCACAGGAGGCAAATCTTGCATGTGAGTGGTACCCTTGTCATGTGTGCTTCCTCTCCACCCTCTGCAGTGCCTAATGCCCTGCTTTGGGAGAACCTTAGAGCAGAAGCCCTGAGTCAGCCTCTCGTTGGTCAACCAGCAATCCTGCCACTGCCCTCCATCTCCTTTCACCTGCCCCAGGCCTCTCACTGTGCTGCCCCTCTCAGGGGTAGCAGAATGAAAAAAGGCATGTCCAATAACAGTACCACTTGTATCTCCAAAGCCAGGAAAGCTGTGGAGCAGCTGAAGATGGAAGCCTGCCTGGACAGAGTAAAGAAAGCACAGTAGACTTGGTTCTGAGAAAATGGTGGAACAGGATAGGTCAAGTTCACCCCTGCTCCAAGGAACAGCTAAAGAAGTGACAGAAAAATGACCAAGATAGTGATTCTAGGGTGTAAGTAATCTTGGAGAGCCTTCTACTTCCACATAGAAAGCACTTGGTTGCAAAACTTGAAGAATTGAGATGCAGAGTAACAGAGATCATCCAGTTAGTACAAACAGCCTAATGTGCCCCTTTCCAGAGACCCAGAACCCTCAGGAGTGCATAGACATGGAGACTGGGACTAGGAAGTAAGCTAAGTCACATTCCGTGAACATGCTACACTCACATGTGCCACCCCTATCCTGTGACCCATGACAGCCTTCATACCCCACACACCTGAACCCCATCACCTGCCTCCACCACCACATTGCAAGCACTCTCACCTCGATCCCCCAGCACATCTCTGTGACACACCTCAGCCCCACACATATGCACATGCTTGCCTCAGCCCAATCCAACTATCCTGGGCAAGCACACAGTCTCATCCTGCCTCTACCAAGACCCACACACCCGTGCCCAGTCCCTGGACCTCACCTCCCTCTCCTTTCCCCCTGCAGGCAGTCACTTTTTCATTCATGCTGCAGGCGCTCACCTTCATACCTGAGCAACAACCATGCCCAGCCCACACAGACACCACCCTGCCCCGTTGTGTCTGAGTTGTGTGCATGCGCACACCAGGGCCCTGCTTCCCAGATCCTGTGCATGCCACAGCCACATCCTCCCCACTAGGCACCCACACATCCGTGTACTGACCTCTTGAGCCCTGCACCGTACACCCCAGCCCCGCACACATGTACACTCTTGCCCCAACCCCTGACACAAGTGCCCTGCTTCCATACTTGGCAGGTGCAGAAGTGCACCTCTGTGCCACATAGGCCCTGCTCTGCACACGCATATACTCCTGTCACATACCCCATCACACCAGTACATCTGCACCAGGGCCCCACACACAAGACATCACCCACTCCTGACCCACATCCTGCAACCCCTGTGACCTGTGCCCCACCCTGCACATCCACACATTTGCATCTTGGCCCCCTTGGACTCCTCTCCCTGTACAAGAACACATCCACACTCTGCCCTCCCTGTGCCCAGTCCTCTGTGTCTTGTACTCCACACCCTGTTATGCATGACCCCCATGCTCACACACACACCTACATCCTGCCTGCACACCTGCCCCTGTGCATCCATATAGAAACACCCCCATCCACCTCTTGCCATGCCCTACCTCTGTGTTCCACATACTATACCCTGCTCCTGTATTCCAAGACCTGCCTGAGCTGCGCCCTACCTCTACAGCCCCCACACCACACATCTACCACCCTATACCTACCCGTGCCCTATACCCCATGCTCACAGGTACCAGCATAGATAACCTGACTCATGCCTATAGCTGCAATGCAACCCACCATCACACTGTTGTGCCCCACCCCACACCTCATATCCTGCTCCACATTCATCCCACTGATACAAAGCTTTAGACTACTGAAGGAATTCAATTTCAAAAGTAACTCTATCAAGATATTTACATGCTTCAGAGGAACAGAAGATCACTAAGCATTTGAAGATGTACAGAAATAGCCCAGCCTAATGACCAAATTACAACTGGAGGAGACACAGATTTTTGAACAACTAATCAAAGACGTTCATATAACTCTACTAAATAAAATAAAAGGGGTGGTTAATGACATAAAGGAAATCAAGATGACACTAAAAGAGCATAAAGAGAAATTTGAAAAGAATAAATAGAAAAATAGCAGGTATCACAGATATTAAAATACTATAGACCAAATTAAAAATATACTAGAGACACACAATAGTAGATTTGAAGAGTTAGATGAAAGAATAACTGAAGTAGAGGTCAGGAAAACTGATTTTGAACACACAAAGAGCAAATGGAAAAAAAGATGGAAAAATCTGAATTGGATCTCAGGGAAATGATGGGCAAAACAAAGCACCCAAATATAAGAATCAACAGTGTCCCAGAAGTATAAGAGAAGAGTAAAGGGCTAGGAGAATTATTTGAGAATATGATTGGGAGAAACTTAATAAAACCCTTTGTTTAATAAAACCCTTAAACAAAGATATGAATATGCTAATCAAAGAAGTCCAATGAACTCAAAATAGAATAAATCCAAATAGGCCTACCCCAAGACACATAATAATCAATCTTTGAAATGTTGAAGAGAAGCATAAAATCTTGAAAGTGGCAAGAAAAAAATAATGTACTCATACACAGGAAACCACATAATACTGAATTCAGACTACTCAACCAGCCTATAGAGGTGAGAAGGCAGAAGTGTGATATATTTCAGATTCTGAAAGGGAAGGGTTTCCAGCCAACAATTCTGTACCCAACCAAATTGCCCTGAAAAACTGAGGGAGAGATTATAATTTTCACAGACAAACAAATGCTGAGAGAATTTGTCAACAAGAGACTGGCCATACAAGAAATACTAAGTGGAGTTCTGCTGGCTGAAGAAAAAAAGATGAGAGGGAGGTCAGGAAGAGAACACAGAATTGAAGAATACCAATAAGGGAAACTTAGAGGATAAATATAATAAGAAAAAGAATATATAGATCTGACAAAAAATCCAAAGGATAAGATGGTGGATTCAAGAAATGACTTTAAAATAATAACTTTGAATGTTAATAACCTAAAATTACCAATTAAAAGATTTAGATTGGCAGAATGGATTAAGAAATATACTCCAGCTATATACTGCTTACAAAAGACTAATCTTAGACACAAGGATACAAATAGATTGAAAGTGAAAGGATGGAAAAAGATGTTCCACACAAGCTGTAACAAAAAGAAAGCAGAAGTAGTTATACTAATATCAGACAAAATAGACTTCAAATGTCAAGACATCATAAGAGGATAAAGAAGGACACCATATTTAGTAAAAACAACAATTCACCAAGAAGAAGTAACAATCATAAATGTTTATGCTCCCAATCAAGGAGCTCCAAGATACATGAGACAAACATTGGCAAAACTGAAAGGCACAATAGAAGTTTCAACAATAATCGTAGGAGACATTAATACACCACTCTCCTCTAGATATAGAACAACCAGACAAAAGATCAACAAGGAATAGAAAACCTAAACAATTTGGTAAATTAATTAGACCTAAGAGACATGTATATAGGTCGTTACACCCCAAAACACCAGGATATATGTTCTACTCTATGCTCATGGAACAGTCTTCAGGATAGATCGTATGCTGGGGCACAAAACAGCTCTTTATAAATTTAAAAATACTTAAATTATTCAAAGCGCTTTCTCTGATCCCAATGGAATGAAGCCATAAATCAATAACCACCCAAAAATGAGAACTTTCACAAATATATGAAGATAATATGAACACACTTTAAAAACCAGTGGGTCAAAGAAGAAATTGCTAGTGAAACCGGTAGCTATCTGGAGATGAATGAAAATGAGACTACAACGTATCAGAACTTAAAGGATACAGCAAAGGCTGTGCTGGGAGAAAATTGTATTGCCCTATAATTAAATGCCTATATTAAAAAAGAAGAAAAGCAAAAATCAAGAACTTAACTTCTCACCTAGAGGAATTTGACAAAGAACAGCAAACTAACTCCAAAGCAAATAGAAGAAAGAAATTAAAAAAAATTAAAACAGACTTAAATGTATGGGAGGACAAAAGAACAGTAGAAAGAATCAATAAAACCAAAAGTTGGTTCTTTGAGAAAATCAATAAAATCAATGGACTACTAGTAAGGCTGACAAAGAAAAAAAGAGAGAGGATGCAAATAAAGAAAATTAGAAATGGGGGGGGGGGTCATTACCACAGTCCCTGAAGAAATTTTAAAAAGTATCTTAAGAGGATACTATAAACAACTATATGCCAACAAACTAGACAACTTAGATGAAATGGAAAATCCCTGGACACACACAAACAAGCTACACTGACTCAGGAAGAAATAGAAGACTTCAACAAACTAATTACAAATAAAGAGATTCACTTAGTCATCAAACTCTTCCTACAAAGAAAACCCAGGGCCATATGGCTTCATAGGGGAATTTTATCAGATATTCCAAATAAACTAACATCAATCCTGCTCAAATTTTTCCAAAAATTTGAGGAAAAAGGAACACTACCTAACTCGTTTTATGAAGTTAACATCACTTTAATACCAAAACTGGGTCAAGATGCTATAAGAAAGGAAAACTACAGACCAAACTCCCTAATGAGCATAGATGTAAAATTTTAAACAAAATACTAGCAAATAGAATTCAACAACACATTAAAAGAATTATATACCATGACCAAGTGGGGTTTATACCAGGAATGCATGGATGGTTCAACACAAGAAAATCAATTAATGTAATACAGCACATCAAAACATTGAAAGGGAAAAATCACATGATCATCTCGATTGGTGCTGGAAAACATTTGACAAAATTCAACACCTTTTCTGATAAAAACACTTCAAAAGGTGGAAATCAAAGGTAACTTCCTCAATATGATAAAGAGCATATATAAAAATCCATAGCCAACATTTTACCAAATGGTAAAAGACTGAAAGCTTTCCCCTGAAGACTGGGTATGAGACAAGGATATCTCTGTCACCACTATTATTCAACATTGTACTAGAAGTTCTAGCTAGAGCAATCAGGCAGGAAAAAGAAATAAAAGACATCCAAATTGGAAAGGAAGAAGTAAAATTTTCATTATTTGCATTTGGCATGATACTATACTTGGAAAATCCTGAAAAATCTACAACAATTACTTGAGCTAATAAACAAATTCAGAAAGGTGGTAGAATAAAAATTTAATGTGCAAAAATCATTAATGCTTCTATACACAAGCAATGACCTAACTGAGGATTTAATTAAGGAAAAAATTCCATTCAAAATAGCAACCAAAAGAATCAAGTATCTATGAATGAACTTAACCCGGGATGTAAAGAACTTGTAAACAGAAAACTATGTAACATTGCTAAAAGGAATCAAAGAAATTCTAAATAAGTGGAAAGACATTCCCTGCTCATGGATAGGAAGATTAAATATAGTTAAGATGTCAATTCTCCCCAAACTGATCTATAGATTTAATTTAATGATCCATAGATTTAATCAAAATTCTAACAGTCTACTTTTAAGTCCTGGAAAAACTAGTTACCAAATTCATCTAGAAGGGAAAGAGGCCCTGAATAGCTAAAAGCATTCTAAAAAAGAAGAACACAGTGGGAGGTTTAACACTTCCTGATTTTAAAATTATTTATAAAGCTACAGTGATCAAAACAGCATGGTACTGGCACAAAGACAGAAGTATTGACCAATGGAAACAAATGGAAAGAGCAGAAAGATCACCAGATCTATGATCACCTGATCTTCAGCAAGGCCCCAAAGCCACTGAATTGGGACAAAACAGTTTTCTCAGTAAACAGGCATAGGAGAACTGTATATCAATAGTCAAAGAATAAATGAGGACCCTCAATTTCACCCTATACAAAAATTAACTCAAATTGGATCAAACACCTAAATGTAAGAACTAGTACCATAAAGCTCCTAGAAGAAAACTTAGGGAAACATCTTCAAGACCTAGTAATAGGAGGTAGCTTACTAAACTTTACACCCAAAGCACAAGTAAAAAGAGAAAAATAGATAAATTGGAACTTCTCAAAATCAAATTCATTTGCACCTCAAAAGCATTTGTCAGAAAAGTGAAGAGACAGCCAACTCAATGGTAGAAAATATTTGGAAATCACACATTGGATAAAGGTTTGCTATCCTGTATACATAAAGAAATCATACAACTCAACACTAGAAGAACAAACAACCCAATTATAAAATGAGCTAAAGATATGATTGGACATTTTTCTGAAGAACAAATACAGATGGCTCAAAAGCACATGAAGAGATGCTCATTTTCATTAGCTATAAGGGAAATGCAGATCAAGACTACAATGATATACCACCTCACACCTATAAGAATGGCTGCTATTAAACAAATAGGAAACTACAAATGTTGGAGAGGATGTGGAGAAATTGGAACACTTATGCAGTGCTTGTGGGAACATATAATGATACAACCACTATGGAAGACAGTTTGGAGTTTCCTCAGAAAACTAAATGCTGAGTTTACCTATGACCCAGCATACCATTGCTCAGTATATATCCAGAACAGCTGAAAGTAGTGACACAAATAGACATTTGATACTAAAATTCATAGCAACGTTATTCACAGTTGCCAAAAGATGGAAACAATCCAAGTGCCCATCAACAGAGAAGTGGATTAACAAAATGTGGTGTATACATATAATGGAATATTATGCAACAGTAAGACAAAATGATGTCCTGATGAACATGACAAATGGATGAGCCTTGACATAATGCTGAGTAAAATAAGCCAGACACAAAAGGATAGATACTGTATGACTCCACTTTTATGACTAGGGTAAAGGTAAAATCAGAGGCTTAAAATATAAAATATAGGGGACCTAGAGATACATGGAAGCTAGAGATGAGTGAACAGTTAGCTAATGAGGTTGAACTAAAATGTAAGGAAATAGATAGAAGTGAAGGTGGTTCACTAGTTGATCTATAAGTAAATTACCATAATGAAGCTGAACATGATTGAAAGGGGTTGTATAGACCCATGTGTCCCACCAATTAACATTATAAATATAAATAAGTTTTTGTATGAACTACTGCAAAGGTATGAATCATGTACAAAGAGTGTATAAATTCAGGGTATGGGGGAAAACTGCTACTGCATGCTGTTCTAGTATGCTAGCTGCTGGAATGCAAAATACCAGAAATGGAATGGCTTTTTAAAGGGGGAATTTAATAAGTTGCAAGTTTACAGTTTTTAGGTCATGGAAATGTCCCAATTAAGGCAAGTCTATAGAAATGCTCGATCCAAGGTATCCAGGGAAAGATACCTTGGTTCAAGAAGGCCAATTACGTTTAGCATTTATTTCTCAACTGGAAGGCACATGGCAAATGTGACAGCATCTGCGAGCTTTTTCTCCAGGCCTTTTGTTTCATGAAGCTCCCCAGGAGGCATTTTCCTTCTTTACCTCCAAAGGTTGCTGGCTGGTGGACTGTTTCTCATGGCTATGTTGTGGTCTGCTCTCTCAGAATCTCTTCTTTTATAGGATTCCAGTAAACGAATCAAGAGCCACACAGAATGGGTGGAGACACATCTCCACTTAATCAAGTTTAATACCCACACTTGATTGAGTCACATCTCCATGAGATAATCTAATTAAAGTTTCCAACAAACAATACTGAATAGGGATTAGAAGAAAGGCTGCTTTTACAAAATGGGATCAGGATTAAAACATAGCTTTTCTAGGGTACATAAATCTTTTCAAATCAGCACACATGCTATGGGCTATATTTAACAGGAAAACATCAACAGTACCACAGCAACACTGAGGTAAATGATGGGAAGAGGGACAAGAGTTAAGGGGAGGTTTGGATTTTCTGTTTGGTGAGGGTGTGTTTATTGGTATTCTTTCCTTTGGGAACAATGAAATTATCTAAAATTGAGAGTGTTGATGGACTGTTGACTTTGAACTTTATACATGATGCCCAATGAATGGAGGTGGCTGAAGGATTCACTGGCTGAGAAGTAGATTGGCAAATGATGGTGCATACATATGACCAAATATTGTGCTGACCAAAAGAAACAAATTGTAAGGCATACAACATTGTAAATGAACCTGTGGGACACTTGGTGAGGCAAAATAAGCCAGAAACTAAAGAGCAAATATCAAATGGTCTCATTTAGAAAATACTTATAAGAAAATAGGGTCCTAGATTATAAGCTTTTATAGCAGTCACATTTAGTCTGGAGTGGTAATTGTTATTTCTGGATTTTGAGAGGCTGTTTTATATATATGTAACCTGGTATTTAGAGATAAGAATAAAGCCAATCAGGTTGGGATTAAGGTAATTCAGAATACAGGGGTAAGAAAGACATTGTCTATATTTTAGAACTTCATCTACTCTTTGAAACCAAAGGTAGAAAGTTTTATTTTGTCCAGAACCTAAAATTTTCTGTAACATATAACCAAATTCAACCTGTATAGATAGATCACTTATACAATCCAAACACATGGAACCCAGAATAAGAATGAGGGTCTTTAATCCTGAATTGGTTAATGTAATACCTGGATAAATTCAGCATATATTAAACCGATGATAAAAAGTATTGAAAAGAAACAAAGTATTGGCAAAGTTCCTTCTGAGGGATGGGAAAAAAAAATAGAACTATTCAACTTTACTATCAGGGAATCCCCTAATATTGTGTCAAACATTAGAGACACCCAAATCAGTAGGCCAAGCCCTTGATCTTGAAGCTTGCTCTTGTGAAGCTTATGTATGTAGCAGAGAAGCTTAGTTTACTTATAGGTACGCCTCAGAGTTACTTCTGGAGGATCTCTTTTGTTGCTCAGATGTGGCCTCTTTCTCTCTAAGCCCAACTCTGCAAGTGAAATCATTGTTCTCCCCTCTACATGGTACATGACATCATGGGGTAAGTCTCCCTGGTGGCATGGGAGATGAGTCCCAGGGATGAGACTAACCCTGGCACCATGGGATCAACAATACCATACTGACCAAAAGGGGGAAAATAAGGTATCAGTGGTTGAGAGAGTTCAAATGGAGTCAAGAGGCTACTCTAGAGGTCGCTCTTATGCAAGCTTCAAGTAGAAATTGCTTCTGTCATAGCTTGCCAAACCCCAATCAGAATATCCCTGCCAATCCTAATGAACACCTAGGGCATTATATAAGATTCTACAAAGAATCCATGCACTAGGGTAAATTTTCAGAAACCTACAACCTCCAGATGGGTCTCTTAACCTCCTGAAATGCAGAGGGGCCAGCCTCTTCAGAACATCAACTAGTTCCACTTATCCCATATTATCGACAACCCCTTCGAACATGAAAAGTTAAAATAGGTATAGCCCAAATACCCCTAAAGAGAGGGATAGAAAGATCAAAAGTGATGGTGCAGTTATACAGAGAAGGTAGGGTTTAACAAATGAATATGATTGCTGAATCATTATATTGATTTTTCTTTTAGTCTCAAGTATCTTAGAGCTGCTAGAAGTAAAAACCTAAAATTGTGGAATTGTAACCTATAGTAAATTCTGAAATCTGTTCTACAACTCATTGTTACCATGTGCTTTGAAATTTATTGCTTTTTTGTATATTTGTTATATTCACAAAAAAGAAAAAAGTTAATTGTGATGATAAATGCACAGCTATATGATGATATATTGATGGATATGAACCATCAATTGTACACTTTGATTATATGGTATGTAAATATATAATATATATCAATTAAAAAAGAAAGCACTCTAGCAAATACACTGGTAGATAAAATTAAAAAAAAAAGTTGTCATTCCTACCCCAAGTTAACTACAGATTCAATGCAAACCCAATCAAAATTCCAACAGCCTTCTTTGCACAAATGGAAAAACCAATTATTATATTTATATGTAAAGGCAAATGGTTCTGAGCAGTCAGAACCATATTTAAAAAGAAGAACAAATTGGGAGGACTAACACTTCTCTATTTTTAAATTTATTAAAAAGCTATAATGATTAAAATAGCATGGTACTGATAGAAGGACAGGCATATAAACCAATGGAATCAAATTGAGAGCTCTGAAATAAACCCTCATGTGGTGGTTTGAAGCCATAATGTACCACAGAAAAAAGTTCTTAAATCTGATCCATTCCTGTGGATACAAATACATTTTAGGTAGGACTGTTTGTGGAAGTCACTTCAGTTAAGGTGTGCTCCACCTCAATCAGGGTGGGTTTTCATCCTATTACTGGACACCTTTATAAGATAATGACATTCAGAGAGAGAAAGCCAAGGAAGCAAGAAGCTGAAATCAATGAAACTGGAAGAAAACAGAGAAACCAGCAGACACCACCATGTACTTTGCCATGTGACAAAAAAGGAGGCAACAAACACTGGAAACCTGTCTTTAGGAAGACAACATCACCATGATGATGCCTTGATTTGGACATTTTCTTGGCCTCAATATCATATGTGAATAAAGTCCCATTGTTTAACCCAATCCATTTCATACTTATTTGCTTTGAGCAGTCTAGAAGAAAACTAAAACATCTCATATCTATGGCCAACTGATTTTTGACAGGGCAGCCAAGCTTACTTAATGGGGAAAAAAGCATCTCTTCAATAAATGATACTGGGAAAACTGGATATCCATATACAAAAGAATGAATGTGGACGCCTATCTCATAATACATACAAAAATTAACTTGAAATCGATCAAATACCTAAAATGGAAACCAAAATTATAATACTCCTAGAAGAAAGCATAGGTAAGCATCTTCAGGACCTTGTGTTAGGCAATGGTTTCTTAGACATAGCACCAAAAGCATGAGCAATAAAAGAAGAAATAGATAAATTTAACTTCATCAAAAGAAAAACTTTTTACTCATTAAAGCACTTTACCATGAAAATAAAAATATGACTTACAGAAAGCAGAAAATATTTAGAAACCACATATCCAATAAGGGATTTAATATCTGGAATAAATAAATAAATCCTATAATTTCACAAAAGGGCACAAAAAATTAAAAATAGACAAAATATTTGAATAGATATTTCTCCAAAGAAGATATAAAAATGGCCAAACAGCACATGAAAGGATGCTCAACATCATTAGCATCAGGGAAATGCAAAATAAAACCATGAGATGCTATTTCACACATACTGGAATGGTTACTATTAAAAATAATAATAATGGGGCAGTGCAATAGTGGCTCAGTGGCAGAATTCTCACCTGCCATGCTGGAGATCTGGGTTCATTTCCTGGTGCCTGTCCATGTTAAAAATAAAAATAATAACAATGATAAGCAAGGGTTGACAAGGATATGGAGAAATAAGAACACTTGTTCATTGTTAATGGGAATGTAAATTAGTACAGCTGCTGTGGAAAACAGTTTGGTGGTTCCTCAGAAAATCAAGTGTTGAATTACCATATGACCCAGCAGTCCTGATTCTAGGTATATCTCCTAAAGAAAAGAAAGCCATAACTGGGACAGATATTTGTACACCAATATCTACAGTGGAATTATTTGCCATAGCCAAAGAATGGAAACAAACCAAGTGTCCATCAACAGATGGAGAAACAAAATATAGTAAATATATACAATGGAATATTATTCAACCACAAAAAGCAATGAAGTTCTGACAGGTGACAACACAGATGAGCCTGAAGATATCATGTTTAGTAAAATAAGCCAGACCCAAAAGGACAAATTTTATATGATCTTACTTATATGGAATAATTATAATAAGCAAATTCATAGAGTCAGAAACTAGAATATAAGTTTCTGGGGGTCAGTGTAGGTGTAGGGAATGGGAAATTAATGCTTAATTGGTACGGAGTTTCTGTTTGGGGACCGAAAAATTTCGGTGTGGATGATGGTGACGGCAGCACAACATTGTGAACATAATTAACAACAGTGAATCACATGCTTGAATGTGGTTAAAAGGGGGAATTTTAGATAGTATATATGTTACCAGAATATTTTTTAAGAAAACAGAACTGTACAATACAAACATTGTACCCTAATGTAAGCTATGGAATATATCTAATAGTATAATTATAATAATATTGTTTCATCAATTGTAATAAAGGTACCATGCTAATAAAAGTGTTAATAATAGGGAAAACCGTGGACGTGAGAAGAAGTAAATGGAAATTCTCTACTAAATAAAAGAAAAAAAAGGGGCTGGCCATGGTGGCTCAGCAGGCAAGAATGCTTGCCTGCCATGCCAGAGGACCCGGGTTCGATTCCCAGTGCCTGCCCATGTAAAAAATAAAAATTTTTTTTTAATTTTTAAAAAAAGCCAAGGAGTTCTGTATAATATTTAAACAAATACATAAGTTTGAATTTACAACATGCTGAAACCATAGACTTCTCCTTTCCATCATATTGTGTTAAGTGCCTATTCTGTATAAGATCCTTTACAATGTCTGAAGGCTCCCTAGTGATAAACAAGGTAGAACTGGGTCCCTCCTGACTATAGCTATTGAAGAGATAACTGTACAACATTATATAAATCTCCACTGCGATAAGAGAAGTACAGAGGAGTTAGGTTAGTCTCAGACTGAAACAAAAACCTTCCCTGTGTAAATGAAAATCAAGCAGGGAAATACATGTATAGGAATTGACAGACCAAAAAAAGGACAGGAAGAACATTTCGGGCTTCTCGTGTATACTTACACAAAAACTCCGAGTTGAGGAATAATCTGGCACATTTGAGAAATGAAGGAGGCCAGGGCAGCTGGAGCCTGAAGGGCTTTGTACCCACATGTTGTTAGTGGGCAAAGCTGATTTAATGGATAGAGCTGAAAGCCTTGGTCTCCACTGACCTAGACACCTGATCTAGACATGGTTAAAATATTCTCTGGGGAAATAGGATTTTTCTCATTTTCTTATTTCATATTGGTCCCATGATTAAATCTTCTCAGTCTCCCATTACATGTAGAATAAAATCTGTGACCTCTGAAGGCTTTTGGAATCAGGCCCTGCCTTCTGTCTGATAGCAACCACTTACTCTCTTCTTCCTACTACCATGTTAACACCACACCCTTAGTTTTCAAACTTGCTAGTGCTACTCCAGCCTCAGAGACTCGGAACTTGCAGTTTCCTCTGTTCCAATCACCATTCCCCCAGATTTCCACACATGTTCCTTTTCAACTCAAAATTCCATTGTTTCCCTTCTCATTTCCCTCTTGGCAACTTATCACCCTCTGAAGCCACCTTATTTTATCTTTGCTTACTTTCTATTGCCACTCACTACCGTGGTAAGATCCATGAAAGCAGAGTCTTTCATAGTAAGCAGTAATACACATTTTTCAAAATATGAATTTAATACATTTGTTAAATAATCTTAAATCTTAACTTACTTCCTCTCTAGAATGGGATTAGTAATTTACATTCTACCTGTCAATAGGACTGTTAGGGCATGTGATAGAAGGTGTGTTTAACATACCAGTAAATTGTAGAAAACTATGAGAGTGATTCTCCTTGGTACACACCAAAGACTAAACTTTTGATTGATCTTGTTGTTTTGTCATATGTTTGGTTTTTGCTTAGCTTCTTTGTCAGAAAATCCCTACCTCCAATATGGTAAGAGAGCTAGAAAAGGACCATGATTTAAACAATGTTCCAGACAAGTCATCACAAAGTAATGTGAGATGAAGAAAAACTGCTGTAAGATGGCCTGATTTCATTGCAGCAGAGCTACTCTAGAATTATGTCCATTTTTCAGTTGAACAGAAATTTCGCAGGTCGATGTTAGGTTGGACAAATAAGAACAGATTTTAGAGTAAGGTAGAGCTGGTTCAAACCTTAGTTATTTAGTTTTTATTTGTAGAGTGACTGAATAAAATACGTAGCAAAAGAAAATCATCGTGAGGATTAACTGAGCTATATAAAAGCTCATATCACTAAGCCTGGCACATAGTAGGTGCTCAAAAATGCTTATATATTATATAATTATATATATTATATATAATATAATTTATAATACATATAATTATATGTATTTATTATATAAATATGAAAAATTATTGTATTTATTGCTGCCACAATAATATGCAAAGGGTGAGCAAAGCATTTTACATCTATGTCATGCCATATTGACAAACTGTGGGTGATCAATTTAATCTCATCTGGAAGGAGCCACTGAATTATAGGCACAGGGCATAACCTGAGTAATGAGTTTTAGTCTCCAAAGAGAAACATTTCAGAAGCCCCCAGACTCAGTAACTCTGGGCAGTAGCACCAGTACTCAGCATTCTACTGTATTTCTTGATGCTGCTTTCATCCAGGCTACAGAAGTCACTGGTGAAGACAATATGTAGCCTGAGCTGAGAGTTGTCCAGCCAAGAATGATAATATCGATCTGCTTTAAAAAGATGTCAAAGCTTCCTCTTTTTTACAGATGTCGGAGCCTGTTTAATGGGTGTCCTTATGACTGCATTAAACAAATGGCACAGTACTTCTGTGGCACTTTCTTTCATTTGATAAAAAAGCTGATTCCTTGGTCCCTTCTTATTGATTTATTTTCTGTACTCCTCTGGAAATTAAAAAAAGAAAGTGATATCCATATACAAGACTATAAAAGCAGGACAACTGGAAAGAGAGGGTACTGTTAGCCTGGTTCTCTTGCCTTCCTGAGAACCTCACCTTGACACCTCCTCCAGAAGTTTCTGCCCATCCCCTCCTCTACCTACTCAGAGTTGATGGATGGCCATTCAAAAATAGACAAACCACTGCCTTGCAATCCTATAGCATCTGCTTTGCTTATGTGATTGTTTGGTATGCTTTGAAAGTTTTGTGTACCCTAGAAAAGCCATGCCCTGTAATCCTGATTCAATAGTGTAGGATGGAAACCTTCAATTATATTGTTTCCATGGAGATTTACCCACTTGATTGTGGGTGTGACCTTTTAAGGAGTATTCCATGGAGATGAGATGTGCCCAGTTGTGGGTGTGGCCTTTTGATTAGGTAGATATGTGACTCAACCAATTAAAGATGGGTCTTGATTAATTTACTGGAGTCCTTTAAAAGGGGAAACCTTTTGGAGAAAACATAGTTGTTTCAGAACCGAAAGAGACACAGACATTTGGTCACCATGTGCCCCCACATGAGATGCTAAGCAAGCCAGAATCCAGAGTTGTGTCCCAGAGGAGGTAAGTGAAGGCCCACAGGTACTTAGAGTCAACCACTGGCATCAGAAGCTGGAAACAATGAACCAGGAACAAGGACCAGAAGATGCCAGCCATATTACTTCTCATGTGCCTTTCTTGAGTCAAGGTATCTTTCTCTGGATGCCTTAGTTTGGACATTTTTATGGCCTTAGAATTATAAACGTGTAATTTAATAAATTCCCATTTTAAAAGCTGCTCCATTTTTGGTTTATTGCATTCCAGCAGCATTTAACAAACTAAAACAGTTGGTTATTCATATACGATAATGTTTAAAGAGCTCATTTTTAAAAATAAGTCAATGTTCCTTTGAGTAGAAATCTGTGGCCAACTGTTAAATGTTTGAAATTATTGAAAAATCCAGCTTCAATTAAATTGGGTTCAGCTGAGAGTTTACTATACGTTGCAACTGTCCTAGAAGCTGGGGATACAACAAAATATAAGACATAACTCCTGCTCTTAAGAAATCTTACCTTTTTCTGTGATGGCAGACCACAAAACAATTTCTTTACAGTGTGAGGGATTAGAACAAGGAGTGAAGAAGAGAAAAGCAGGGTACCCAACCAATACCAGGGGTAGGGGAGGGGAGAGTCACACCTAAGTTTCCTGGAAAAAGGAAGAAACCCAATGTAGGATATAGAAACCCTTCTCTGAATACAACATCTGAGGGGAACATGGGAAATAGGATTAAGAGACAGAGACAACAGGATAGAACTAAAGACATTATCTGAGGCACTGGGTTGCATGGAGAAAAATATGAGCGTGAATAGGCTCACGTAAACAAGAACGTGATTTCTCTTAGGTTTTTCTCATCTTTTCCCTTTGATTTTGAGAAAAGCATGATCAAAAGAGGAGTCTGATAGCAAAATAATGTCAGTAAGTCATATTTTCTGAGAAGGCAGAGTCAGCACTTAATGAAATCCAGTGCCTGAGTGACTAGGCAGAGGGACTTAGCAGCAGACACCAGAGAATTGAGGAAATCCAGGAAAAAAAACATGTTTCTGAGACCTAAAGAGCCAGAAATGGTGCCCAAGACCATATGCTACTTAAACTTCATGCACCTACAGAGGCTCTTTAAATCATGGCATGTGTCTGACTTTGAAGATAGAAAGGAAGAATTTTACAAGACTTTGGATAAAAAGAAATTGAATAAAGTAACAGAAAGGAGTCTTAGATATATACCTAGGTTCTTTGCTTTAAACTAGTGTTATATTACTTCCTTTCTCCAGAATAAGCTTACTAATATTTACCAGCTTGTTTAAAATATATATATATTTTGTTTATAAAAGCAAAAGTGGCCAGGGGAAGGTCTTCTTTGAATCCATTCCTGGGGAGACCCTCCCTCTCAAAGCCTCAGAGGATTTCTGATTAGACCTAGGATCATATAGTTGTGATTACTTTGTTTGGTGTTATATTTGGTTGTAATTACTTTGGTCTGCAAAGGCAAGGTCATCTGAGTCCTTGTAAGGCTGTGAAGTTGAATCCATTTCATGATGTCAAGTGCCACTGACATTTTTCTTTGGGCTAGGAAAAGAAGGGAAGCACAAAAGTAAGTGAAGGAAATTATATATACGTGTGTGTGTGTTTGTATATATATGCACACAAACAAACAAATATACATACACAATGCATATAAATACACATGCATATATAAATACTTTTCTAAAAGAGCTTGATCATTTTCTTTCTAAACACTTTTATCGAGGTAAGTAAAGGACATACTTCTGTGCCAGTCCCCTCTTAAATTAAAGTTGACACTTTTGAGCTATGGCAGCAATAATTGATTAGTCAATGGTCAGGAATCAAAATTCTCAAAATGTCCCAACTTTTTATATATTTTTTCTCTCTGAATCTCTTGACAAATTCTTAAGAGAGTCTGGATTCTTTTCCAGTCCTGGTAGTACCTTTTTGGAGAATATAAAATTCAATTAATTTGGATTTTTTTCCCTATTTATTTTAGAGCATTCAGTTGAAAGCTTTTCTTGTTGTTGTTGCTGTCTTTGTTTTCAACATTGTATGGGGGTGGCATTTTGGGGAATGAAAAACAGCTCTGTTAATTAGAACAAACTAGCAAGCAACCAATACCTACAATAGCCAGGCCTACAATATATACATAAAAGTAATCATGCAACATGAGTCTTTCATCTGATTTTTCTGGGAAATAAAGATTATTAGGCTTGTCATATAATTTTAAATTGCTTATAGAACATTAAGGTATTAGAAATTATAAGATTTGAATGCAAAGAGTCTTAATTTTTCCTTAGGTTCTCCTGGTTGATAAATTATGCTTTTTTTCTTATTTCTTCCCTATCTTTTCCACATGCATTCTTATGAGCCTTTTAATAACACAGTTTGATGTTAAGCAATTGAATAAAACATCATTTGAGGGGACTTCCTATTAACATCCAATATTCATTTAGAGTCTGTTTTCCATTATCTTGCTATTCCCCTCATGTACAGAGTTTGTAATATAGTACAAATAGGCAATTATAAGTGTCCATGGTGAATACTACATTTGATATTCAAAGTCTCAGTCAATGAGACATTATCATAGAAATTCACATTTGTCAATTTGGCCAACCAAGGTTTCTGATTGTCTTAAAAATAGAGAGAGAATATAATTTCAAAAAAATCTGATTTCACATTTGTGAGACATATCCCTACACCTTCCTCACTCTTTTGTGGGAAAGATATGGTAAAACAAGAGGGCAATTATATTCCAATGAAAGAAGCTTATTACAAAGTCTTATATACACAGAGTATTATTGTTTCACCCACTTATTGGTGAGAATAGTTCTTTGAGCTCCATCCTAATTGATTAAAATACCTCTAATTAGAACTAAATTGCTTAAAATTCTGTAAAGGAAGTACACATTTTGGTATATTGTAGAATAACTTTTTAGTGGTAAACAAACTTGGGTGTTAAGTGGTTCTTTCCTTTGGAAGGATGACTCAGAATAAAGGTCAGTTTAGGGTTCAATGGATAGAAAGAAACCTCCCAAAGAAAAGAAAACCTAGTCTACTCTCTCAGGCATCTAGAACTGCCCCCAACCAGTCACTTTGTTTGAAGCATTACTCTCTGTGGAATGATAATTAGAGAGACAGTGGGAGTAATAATTGCCCCTGATAGAATTTATAGTTATAAGAAATGTAAGTCTTGCTACTAGGTTAAAATTATCATGGGAGATGAGCAAAATTCTGTGGGCATTTTATGGCACAAAAAAAAGAGAGACACAATAAATTCATATATCCTGTAAATCCAGCCTCTTTTTTTTGAACATATTTTTTGAACACATCCTCTGAGCTAGAGCCTCAATGGGAAGCAGAGAAGAATGAAAACTAAAGCCATGTTTTCTGCCATCAAAGAGGCTTGTTGCCACTTTAAACAGCATTTACTTTCAGAATAAAACTTGGTCAATGCAATACACATACACGCGCAAATAGACACTCAAATTGGTCTTTGTCCACTTTCCCTAACTTCAACTGGGGGCAAGTAGTTCAACAAGAATCCTCATTCTTGGTTGCTTTCTAATAAACAACTAGATGCAGGCATAAAAGATATAGATTTAAACAAACACGTGAATACTTTCAGCATAAAATGATGACCAAAAAAAATTGAGGGTTTGCTAAATAGGTTACAAGATTATAAAATCTTAGAATTTTGAGAGAATTTAGGAGATACTTAATGAATATATATCAAAAAAATAATAATAACAAATAGGAGATGTGATTTAGCAAATCAATCAGATCATTAGTACACTTAGAAATTCTATTTCTATGCAATTATAATAAAATATATTCATCAGCAGCTAGTTAATTAAATCAAAATATACTTTACAGCCAGAAGACTAGAATCCTTGGCAGAGATTAAGTATATTGATTAGGGTACTTGTCATTAGCTCTTCCTGGGAAGAGCTGATTATGATTAGTTTATAGAGACAAAATGCATAGACATGGGTCGATGTTTATGGTGGGGAGTAAAGCATGAGACAGCATCTCATCACTACTCTTGCACCACCCAGTCCAAAATCTCCTCTGGGTTCCTGCTGCGCAAATCTTCTTCCAGTGGTTGCTGGAATCTACATTGTACCTCCTCCTCTGCAACTCCTATATTTTTTTTTTATTTTCACTGTCATCCCCCTACTCTGTCCCACCCTGTGAAATTTCCAGATTACTTCATGCTTCCAAAATAAACATTATTAAAATACTTCTGGATGTTGTGACCTTTTAATTAATGTTTGAGGTAACAGAAAAGAGGTTTAAAGCACAGGGCCACGATGGCAAGAATAAATTTGAATAGTAGATTTCACTGTCCTAAGACTTATTATCCATTCCCATCATGGAGAAAATCGACCATGGCTATGTCTTTCCAAAGGATCTTTTCTCTCGCCTCATTTCTAAATTCCTCTCCTGATTCCCATCTCCCTCCTCTTTTCCAAATCCCTCATTCTCTTCCTACCTCCACTTTCTATAGAGTTGCTGTGAATAACAATAGATTTCCCGAGACTTAACTGTGCAGAGCATAACTTTGAGTTCAGGCCCAGGGGAAAGGCAACTCCTTCCCGTATTAAAAGCAACCGTTATGGTCTTTGTACTAACAAAAGAGAAGTTACCGTTCCTCACAAGAACGTTACCTTCCTCGAAAGTCAAAAAAAGGCATTTAGCTGCCTTCTTTTCAAAATAATGCATTTTCCCTCCCTTGTATGCTCATCCATTCATTCAATAGATAGTTCTTTAGTGCTTATTATAAGCCACTATGCTAAATTTTGTGAATTATGAAAATTGTAAATAAATAACTCACTCAAATATTATTTTCTTTTTTGAAAAAGATTTTTTTCCAGATCTCTACAATGGTTATGTATATCCCTATATATGGCTCAATTAATTTAGAGCCTTATTTTGGACGGTAACTAGTGAGAAATTGATTATTTGAATTTTGCTGGTTCATTGTGAAAATAATGAATCTTTTGCCTTGAACTAGCTGTTTTTAAGCCTCTTAGAAGCCAGACATGGCTTTTACAAATCTGGAAACTATTATCCCATTATAACAAATGTGCATGTCTAAGAGAAAACACAAACCAATTTCTTAGATTTAGCACTATCCTCACAATAAAGCTTTCCAGGCATGACCTACGTTTTATGGAGAACTTCATTACAGTATCCATTCAAATGATCTAATTCTCAAGTGATTCAATACCAGTTTCAAACAGCCTGTGGACAGGAGGTGTACGATAAAGAACCTGAAGTACCAATATAGTATGTTTCTTGCAAGGAATTAAATATGCAATACTTAGCAAGTATTTCTCCTTGAAGGTGAAACGCTCAGCTTTTACTTGTTTGTTTATTTTGGTAAATATATCATCTCAAATGTGGTCTTTATGATTATAACAACCCCGGTTGCTTCTTTGGAGGAATAACATAACTCTCTCGGTTCAATGTGTATTAGTCATGACCCAAGTGAAGGAGAAGTGGTATGTTTGTGCCAGTTGAGTCAGCGTGAACACCACAGCCTGGGAAAATTATATTTTGTTGTAATGACAGCTGAACTGAAATTTCCAGGTGCCGGTACTAAGTGGAGTGAGTCACTGCTTGGGCATTGCATTCAGATGGTCCTAAATACCCATTTCTAAGTGCAAAATCAAACCAATCTCATTTCCAGAAATGGTGACATTGTATGCCATCATATTATCTTCATTTTATTCTATCAGTTCAGGTTAATCTCCTCCCAGAAGGTGCTTTCCCTCCTTGAATGATTTCATATATTGTTGTTCCAAACAGAGCAAGAGAAAGAAAAGCATTTGAATGTAAAATTCTGCCCTGAAAATGATTACAAGGGGG
>PVIY010002676.1:0-23423 GCA_004026745.1 Myrmecophaga tridactyla
AAGAAAAAGCATGGTTAGGGGAGGGAGGGGATGGAAGGTGACAGAAGGGAATGGAAGGGAAAGGAGGGAGACAGAAGGGAAGTGAAATGAAAGGAAAAGAAGAGAAGGGAAGGAAAGGGAGGGGAAGGGAAGGGAAGGAGCTCTGAGACATTCAAGCATTTAAGAGGTCATGTAGAGGAAAAGAACTCCAAAGAGTAGGAGATAGTGAAGACAGAAAATGAAAATCATGCATGATGTCTTAGAAGACAAGAAAGGAGAGAGATTTAAAATGGAGAAAGCAGACAACTGTATCAAATAATGCTCAGAAGTGGAATAAGATGAAGACAAAGCAGTGTCTATTGGATTTGGTAAAATGAAAATCTTTAACAACAAGAGCAATTTAAAGGGTACAATGGTGAAAAAAGGCATATTGTAAGTGATATGAAGAGTGAATGGTATGTAAGGAATAGGAGTTGATGCAGATAGACTATACAACAATAAAAAAAGGTTATTATATAGATAAGAGTCAGAGATGTGGGATTGGAATTGAAGGCAAGTATTAGTCCAGGGGAAATTTTTCAGTTATTTTATTTTTGTGATGGTAAATTGTGAGGTATATTGGTACAGAAATGATTTGGTAGGGAAGGATAGAATTGTTACAAAGGAAAGAAAGGAGTTTAATCTTTAGGAAGGAGTGAAGGTGTGAAATTTAGAGCACAAGGGGGACAATGACTCTTCTTCAATTATCAGAAGAGAAAGAAAAGAATCATTTGTATGGCCTAATTCCAAACCCTTTTCGATTTCTGGGAGAGATCTTTGGTCAATCCCAAGCTCTTCTCTAACTTAAGGTACAGATTCATACTAGAACTCAACCTTTCCCTTTCCATCTTTCTTCCTTAGAATTGTGAGTGGAATGATCACCATGCCATCAATCCAAATCTTGAAATATGAGAGAAATAGTTCTTGGGAGCTACCTATCCTGATGAATCAGTATTTCTGTTTCAGGCTTTATTTGCTTGGTTGTGCATTCCAAGATGTTAGCATCTAATTTAGCACTATAGGACTAAATACATTTTACTTGATTTTTACATATTACAGTTAATGTATAGCTTAGGAATAAAAGTGCAGAGAGAAATGGAAAGAAATGCTGGGCTAGGCATTTCTTCAGAAATCTAAGTCAGTTTAAGTTCATGATAAATGGATCTGATTATTCTAATAACAGCAACTCTCACTATGGAAGAACTTATTCCAAGGAAGTCGAATTTTACACAAATATCTGAAACAGAATTTTGGAGGGTATTTTTTTTTTCCAGATTGGGAGTCTTCATTCTGGGGACAAGGGAGGGGATTTGGAGGGTATTTTGACTGTACCATTCATCATTTTAATCATGTTCCGAAAAACATCAAACTTTGTTTTCATTGTAAGGGTTATCAGTCACTATGATACCACTTAAAAGAGTCTAACCTTTCTCCATTATAGATATCAAAGTCACTTCTGTACATGTTCCATAATCCCCTTCTTTGAATTTTATTTACAAGGATTTCAGAGAATGGTCTCTTTTTTTAATATATTTCAATAACTGAGGTCAAGAAACCTTCAAACTATATTCTTAAACATGTGATAGAATATTAGCCATTAGGAATCAAAGATCCAGTTTTAAGTTATGACTTTGCAATTTACTATGTAAGCAATTTTAGAAAATTCCTTACCCTTTCCTTAACTACAATTAACTCATCTAATCAATGGGATGCTAAGAATTTTCCTGCCTATTTATAAGATTATTGTGAAATTGAGGCCTTGTAAAATTGTGTGAAGCTCAAATTAGCTGGTAAATAGAAAGATATTGATGATGATGATATAGATAGATAGATGATAGACAGACAGACAGCAGATGATAGATAGATAGATACATAATACATACATACATACATACATAGAATAATGAAAGAGATTTTTAAATGAGAGAATGCTATACAAATGCATGGTATGATTTTATGTAAATAAAGCTCTGGTTTTATCAACATTGGCTTACACAAAGAAGTTACCATTCTTATACAGTCCTTCGATTAGAAGTTTAATATGCCTATTTGTTGGTTTCCACAATCAAGAAATCACAAATTCAGGTAAGGGAGAAAACTTGGCTGAATACCTAGAGTCACAGTTCTAGACTAGATATAGAATATCTAGTCACAGTTCTGCCACTGTCAAACATGTCACCTTATGAAAGTCACTTCACCTTTTCATTTATGATTTTGAACATTGTATAATATCACTAAGAAAAATACCAAAGCTAAAATGTTAACATTAATTAACTTGTAAAATACATTTTATAAGCGCAGAAATAACTACAGTTCTTTTGCATCTTCTAATAAAAAGATGAGAACTATTTAAAGAGAGGAGTAAAAGAGCTGTAAATACAATGGCAACTAAAATGGTGATGCAAACAAGATGAAATTGCTTCTGAAATACTGATCTTTTAATTAGAGACAGTGTCAAAATGCAATGTGTTCTTTCAGCCTCATTTCTTTGAATCTGTTTCCTGTTTCCCAATAAATGAAGAAATAAACAGTAATTTTAAAAATTAATTATATAGTGCTTTCCTGCAAGAAAACCAATACAGTTTAATTTTCATTAACTATATTGTAAATCACATTACTCTTTCAGAACACATTCAAGGATGCTTTTATTCATAAACCAAGAGATAAGAAATATAATGTATTTATATTATATCTGGACACTTTTAAAGAGGGCCTCTTATTTGCTAGAATTAAGAAGTAGAAACCAACAATGGTATTTTCCTTGTAAACTTGTTTAAAAAAGAAAAACCAATATATTCCTGAATGCAGAAATAGTGGCAACCAGAGCTAAAAAACTGCTTCATACAGGATGCTAACTAGCTAAAACCATGACTGTGTATGTATAATGAAGATATTAAATTTTCTTCAAAAAAATTGTTCTTGAAATTCAAATAACTAGCATTATGGGGTAATTGGGAAATATGCTCAGCTGATCTAAACACTACCAAAAGTGCAGTACAATTCCTTTTCAAGAAGAACAACAAATATATTCTATAGAAAACTGCCAAAATTAGAATTAGCACATGTGTGAAGAGAAGAGGTGACTAAGAGTACAGGGTAACCATTTTGAATGAATCACTTTAAAGCTAGTCAGTGTGAATGAGGATAATTATATGGCACTCAACTCTGCTCATGTTTTTTCTCTTTCAATTGCAAATCCCCTCAACTGTCTTGTTAAGTTATTTAGCTGTCTCTTTGAGATGGTATGTGGTAACAGATGAATCTGTTCTTCCGTGGATGTTATAAATGATCTTAGCTCATGGGGCAAAAACATTAAGCTTAGGTTAGGAAAGACCTGGCCCTTGGGTGCTTACCTGCAGTTTCCTATTGCAGAAAAACTTTACAAAGCTCCATAGGAAGACTGAAAGACATTGTAAAATATTTTGAAACACAGAATGCAACAAAGCCATCCTGTACCTATTTCCTTCTCACACTGACTGTGTGTTTACATAGAACAGTAATTAATTCATTTACCAAGTGCTCTCCAACAAGGAGTATCTTAAGAGAAATAGTTAATTTTGGTCTTCTGGTTTATTTTATAATGTTCCAAATAATTGCTTATACCCTCTCTAACGATTAGGAGATCGCCAGTAGAATGTGTCCAGTGAAATCAGCCTAAAGCATGGAATAATATGCAAACTTTCTAGAGGAGATGATTAAGACAATATTGTAGGCAGCAAGATCTCAAGAGAAAAAATAAACTAAACAGAATTATGAACAAGTGCCATAGATAAATAAAAATAAAAATCTTCCTGAAACATATTTACATGTGGCTGCAAGACAGCTACCGTGATTTCCATATAACTGGCCACTAATAAGTATTTATAATAAAGACTAAAAAAGCCAAGACTCTGGAGAGAAGTTTAGGGAATTAAATTTACTCAATCCAAAAAAATAACACCAAAAAAAAAGAAGAAATACTAACATACTAGAATTCACGGGCTGTGGATCTTTTTCAGTACTAAATGAAATGGTACAATTATTTTGCTATATTTGCTACATACTATATCCTTCTGACTTGCCATAGATATTCCTAAAGGATCAAAGCCAATCAAGACCAAGTCCAAGGGGCTCTTCTGGCTGAGGCAGGTGAAAAAAAAAAAAGAAAAAAAAATTGGCAAGTTCCTCACAATGGGGAAACTGTCTTACCCATCTTTATATTCTTTCCATCTAACATTGCTGGAAAAGCAGAAGTTCAATATATTTTTTGAAATGTTTGTACTTAATTGTATCATCTGTAAAGTATTTTTGAAGAATAGATCATAACAGAAAGAAAAGAATGCTATTGAATGTTACTTTAAATTCTATTTAGAACAAAATATACAGGAAAAAAAACAAAAATATTAATTAGGTGTTTACTTTTTCCATGAACTTACTTGTTGCTGTCACATGTTCTCAAAATAACCTGAAAAATCATGATTACATTAACTTTTAGAAATGAAAAAGTTGGGTTCCAGAGATGGTTAATAATCTGTATAGTTTTACAGGTAATGGACTTGTAAAAGAATCCATGTTAACTGGATGACAGAAATCATATTCTATATACTTTATCACTCTAAAGACTAGCCAAAAATCTGCTTCTGTGTGTTTCTTTAAGTTGTTTTTTCTTATCTTATTTTATGAATGTTGTCCTATTCTATAAGCTTTGCTCCCTTTTCCCTCCATATACAGAGAAATACTTCATAATGTCTAATATAAGTTAAGCTTCTTTCTTCACAGACATGATGAAAAGTCATTAAAAATATGCAAGAAAGAATATAAAGGCATATAAAACCAGGACAACTTACTATAGTGTGAACAAAGGATTTTTATAACAAGTAGTTAAAATCATAAATAAATAAAAATGAAATATTCGAATGTACGTGCCTATTTATATACTAACTGAAAAAGCAGTTGTGTCCCCATATTTTTCCTGATTTGTATTTTAATTAAGACTTTCACAATTATTTCCCTGATAATATATATTTTTTTATTCCATTTAAGATTCCTACATAGATTTTTAAAGTACAATAATCTCCATAAAGAAAGGGAAGACATAGGATTCAGCAGTTTCTGCTTTTAATATATAATTGAAACCAATTAACTGTGACATCAAACAAAAAATTGTTTCCCTTAAAGTAGGTCTTTGGAAATACTGTACTTTCTGTATGTACAGTAGGCTATTCACTTGCAAGATTAGAAAAATGTTCTGAGGATGAGATAAATTTTGAAAAATACAAAAGAACTCACAATAAAATTGGAAGTAGTACACTGAGCCACCGTGTTGCTATGTAATTGTGCCATCCGTAGAGGGAAAAGTGAAAGAAAAACTTAAACGAAGGTGCATGGGTGATTCAGTAGTAGAATGCTCGCCTTTCATGTGGGAGATCTGGGTTCGATTCCTGGACCATGCACCCCCCCAAAAAAAAAAAAATTAAACGAGCATGGCCTCTGGAAATATGCATGGTAATGTACTGTCAAAATGGACTCAACCTCAATTCCTTTCTTTCACTTCTTTGATCAGGGCTCAGAAATATCTAGAATTAAATATGATTCTTTCAGAGTGACCTCTGGTTACTGAGAGTCTCAACAACCCAAAAGCTCTGCTCCAACTTTCACACTTTATTGAAAATATTTACTCAAATCAGACAGGAGGCATGAATTGAAGCTCTTACTTATCACAAACCAGCTCTGTCACTGCATCTTGCAAGACTTCAGGTGCCTCATCTGTCAAACACTGGAAAAGAGCAGTTTTTAAACCACTTCTTCAAAAAATATTTGATTTTTTTCTTTGAAGTAAATCAAAATGTACTGCCACTGAAATCAAATAAGATTTATCCATTTAGTGAGAAGAATGTTAATGACTAGAATTTTCTTAATATAAATGTTCTTTCATATATTTCCTCAACTGTAGTTACCTCCTTCTGCTTACTTGTTTATTTAACTATATCCCAGGAGAGGCAGGCAGAATGAAATAGTCATTAAGGGCATCGGTCTTCGCGCCACACTGGCTGAGTATGAATCCCAGCCCTGCCATTCACTAATCTCTCTGTGCCTCAGTTTTCTTATGTACAAAATGGGTATAGTACACGATCTTCCTCATAAAAAAAAGCCTTGAGGATTAATGGAGGCAATACACACAAAGTTCTAAAACCGGGCCTGACTAAATACTACATAAAGGATAGCTGCCATAGATGGTAGCATACAACAAGAACAAGTTTAGCACAGGTTGGATATTTATTTTTAAATTGAGATGTAAATATTACATGATACTCCACAAAGATTGCTATGACTTCTAGGTGTTCAAATGAACATATCTTCGCTCCCAGTTCTAAATGGTTATGACAGTTTTGTAGGCTAAAGGGGAGTATTAAACACAATGCATATTTTTTTCTTTGAAATTTCTATACTTACATTGCATAATAGGTTTGGGGGCATGGGGAGGGGCGAGGAGATATAGAATGATACATATTTGGGCCACAGATTGGTTGGTTGACTAGTTGACTGAACTTAAAATAACATTTTATTAATGTTCTTGCCATGAATATTTAATGACACATCAAAAAAATTCTTCTGATATTTTAAAAAACAGTAGACAATAACGTGGACAATAAGTCATTTCTTAAGTAATACTGATAAATAACTGAATGAAGGGTAGACTTTCCAAAATCTAACTCCTGCCTCAACAGTTCTATCTTAATGTCCTTTCTTTTTCAGGCTACTGAGAAACCTCAGTGCTAACCCCATAATCCATAGCCTAGCATATATGGACTGGTGAGGGCCCTCCCTGCATGTTTCCCTAGATTCATGTCTCTAGAGTCCACGCTCTCATTCCCTTGCCCATGGAACTTCATACATACCTCTCCATATTCCTCAGACCATCCTGTCCCTACCTTTAACCTGCCCAAGAACACCCATTTTTAAGGACCCAGCTCAAGGCCTCTCTGGTTGGAAGGAATAGTTGCTATGGAAATATCTATATTAGGTGTACATCGTGTGGCTCCTATGGCAGCAACCTGTGTACCCTTCCAACAACACTAACAACTGGGGAAGAGTTATTGATGCAAGTTTCTCTCTCTGCTATGAGAGCTTAAGTTCTTTACAACACTTGCTATGAGTTATTAACCCTAGTATCACCAGAGCATTGCACTTACTTTAATTGAACACTAAGTAGACATTTGTTGCAGTAGACCTAGTTCCTGAAGCAATTCCATTATTAAAATGTCTGCTTTTTTGGGGAGGGAGGGAGAGAGAGAAGAAAGGAGAGGGAGAGGGAGAGTGAAGGGGTGAGAGAGAGGGGAGAGAGAGAAAATGAGAGAAAGAGGAATATGCCTAAACACTTTTATGGAACGATTGTCAGGATTTATTTTTCAGTGAAAAACACCAAGGTCTTCTATTATATATAATATGATACCTATTTTGCAAGATAGGGATACACATGTCTGTGTCTGTATATGTGTTTGTGTGTATGTGTGTATAAAAGTTAAACCAAAAACTAATAATAGTGGTGACATTCAGGAAAAAGAGACAAGGTAAAGGGGAAAACACAAAGCTAGAGTCTTTGAATGTGCTTTAACTCTGAGGTGTCAATTTAAGTAACCAAATTAAACAAAATTAACTCAAACTAAAAAAGTAATCCATTAAAATCAAAAGTAAAATGAAATAATTGCATATGAATTTGTGGCTTAATGACATACAAATTATTTTAAGTGGCCATAAACCAATAACTTAACTGTACACTCCTGTTGGGCATATCCTAAGAAGAACAAGAACTGCAAAAAAAAAAAAAAATCTTAAATTGTTTTCAACAATCATATTGTTAATATTAGTGTTGTTGTTTTAAAAGTATTCTTAAATGATTGTGTGTGTGTGTGTGTGTATAATCACATGGAGCAAAGGTTTTCACATTGAGAGAAAACAGGTAAAAATGTGAAATACAATTAAAATAAAAACCTATACATTTAAATTTGAATCGGATATATGGAAAGTATGGAAACATCAATATGAACACATAGTGGTTCTCTTTTAAAATCTAGAAACAGTGACCAAATGAGTAGCAATGAGCAACCCCAGTGTCCAACTGTGAACTATTAATATCATTTCCCACACAATAAACTAGGGCACCTTAAAGATATAGCTATTTCCTGACTGGAGCAGAAAATGTAAGAGAAGAACCTGGAATTTCTTGTACGACCAGAAAGTGGGGATGCTATCAGTGAAAACTGGGATCATATGAAAAGGAATCAAGAGCAAAACAGAAGGGATTCCTATTGATAAAGGTGAGACAAGTTGAATATCATAAAGAACATTAAACACAATGGATTGAAAAATATCAAATATGGTAAAAATTTATGTATTCACAATGAATTTTTTAAAAACTCAATGGCCAGTTGTGCTGGTTTGAAAGAAAGTATGCCACCTAAGAAAAACCATGTTTTAATATAAATCCCATTTCATAAAGGTAGAATAATCTCTATTCAGTACCATATGTTTGAAACTGTGATTGGATCATCTCCCTGTTTGATGTGATTTAGTCAAGAATGGTTGTTAAACTGGATTATGGGATGACATGTCTCCACCCATTTGGGTGGGTCTTGATTAGTTTCTGAAGTCCTATAAAAGAGGAAACATTTTGGAGAATGAGAGATTCAGAGAGAGCAGAGAATGCTGCAGCACCACGGAGCAGAGAGTCCACCAGCCAGCGACCTTTGGAGATGAAGAAGGAAAACGCCTCCAGGAGAGCTTCATGAAACCAGAAGCCAGGAGAGAAAGCTAGCAGATGACGCTGTATTCGCCATGTGCCCTTCCAGCTGAGAGAGAAGCCCTGACTGTGTTCACCATGTGCCTTCTCACTTGAGAGAGAAACCCTGAACTTCATCAGCCTTCTTGAACCAAGGTATCTTTCTCTGGATGTCTATGATTGGACATTTCTATAGACTTGTTTTAATTGGGACATTTTCTCAGCCTTAGAACTGTAAAAAAGCAACTCATTAAATTCCCCTTGTTAAAAGCCATTCTGTTTCTGGTATATTGCATTCTAGCAGCTAGCAAACTAGAACACCAGTTTTTCTGGCTTTCCTGTACAAACTGTGCCTCAACCTAAATACATTTGATATATTAAAGTTATACTTCATAGCAGAATTCAGTTAACAAATGAAAAAAGGAATGACAGAATTAGAATATTACTATTTTGCAACCCCTACTGACAAAAGAATCTATGTAATAGTCATTAGTAAATGCTAAGTAAACAGGTAAAAAATTGATAGGGAACTTCATCATGGATTAATCAGACCAACCACACTTAAACCCTTGGATCATTTTAACAATATAATAAAGTGGCCTCAGGGTTTATGCGCTTCCTGATAGGATGCAAAAGGGGGAACCAGCATTCTGAATAAAGTATTCTAGACAAACTCCAAACCTCGACCTGATCAAACCTCTATGTCTGGACATAATTTATAGGAAATAAGGGGCCAGAGGAAAATTTCAAACAATATCATGGAGATGCATCAGCAAAATTCAAAATGTAGAAAAGTCTAAAGTACAAATAATTCGATTTCTTCAATAAATATAATGTAAGGGGGAAATAAAGAGAGGAGAAAGTCTATAGTATGAAAGATACTTTAGATTTATATTAACTAAACGCAATGTAAGGATCAAGTTTCAATCCTGACTCAAAGAAACTAACTGGATGTCTGTATATGTGTGTGAGCATGTGCACTGAATTTGATGTTGATTGGTATTTGGTGATATTAACAAATTTTTACTCACTTTTAAAAATGAGGTAATGGTATCATAGCAATACATTTTTAAAAGTTCTTATCTTTCATGTACAAATGAAATAATATGATGTGTGATATTTGCCTGAAAATAATCCACGAGGGTGGGGTGTTAAGCAGTTATATAAATAAATGAAGTTTGTCCATGTGCTGATAATTGTTTAAACTGAAAATGGGTGATAGGTACAGGAAAATTCATTGTGTTATTCCCTGTACTTTAGTGTATGTTTGGAAATTTAGATAATAGAATGGTTTAAAAAAAATAAGGAAAGTACAGAATAAGACCTAAAAATTCCTGTTGAGGTTTTGATCATGCTGCATTGAATTTATACACAGATTAATTTAGGCTGTTGTGTCATCCAATCTATAAACCTCTCTCTCCCTCCATTCTGTCTCTCAGTAACATTTTGTTGTTGTTACTGTATTCGTTTCTAGTGTTCCTAGAATAGGCCTTGTGTATTCCTTAAACTTGGTCAGAGGTTAATTACAATTTGTAAGACATTTTCTGCTTTACTAATTTATAAGATGTTTTCTGCTGTACTAACAATAACCAGTTTGAAAACAAATAGGAAGCAATTGCTTTTGTATACTTTGCAATCTTTTGCATACTATCTTGTCTTTCTGGTCCTAATAACTTTTCAGCTGAATCTCTAGGATATTTCAGGTGAACAATCCATAATTTACAAATAAATAATTTATTTTTCTCCTCTTTTAAAAAATAGATGTTCTGCAGACTGTATTGAATGGTTTGATACTGCTTCTGTTGCTTTCCTGAGATTTTTATTTTGAAAGGTTTTCCATCTTAAACAGAAACTTGTATCATGTTCCTGCCAAACTTGAAGCACTCAATATCCCATACTAGGAATTCTCCAATTAATGTATGTGATAAATTTCCATAAATGATTAAAGTTCTCAACTCACCCTACCATCAGTTAGAGTTTAGAGAGTACCATGAATACATGGTAGTTGGGACTAACATATATCAAAATATATTTACTGCTACCACTGGGAGATTACATAAGGGAAAGATTCCTTGATTATTATTTTCTGGTTAATGAAATAACACAGTTAAACTAAAAGGACCCCAGGTTGTCCTTTGTCATAAAGTAGATGTGGATAAGCCTCTCAGAGAAACTGACCAAAAGTTTTGAAGCCAATCCCAAAATATCAACTTGAGTTCTCTTACCATAAGTGATACATTTTATAGAGAAGTTACATTATTATTCTACGAGACACTATCTTGGCTTCACTATACACAGTACATCTTGGAATTGTCTGCTTGAAAGCCTTGGCTAAAGGCTCTATCTGATACTCTCAAATTGATTCTGATATTGAAGTCTAAAGGAAGTTAGAGAATGCCACATGCCAGGCTGCTTGGTATAAACTCCCTGAGACACCTAATTTGCCTATGGGAAAAGACCAAAAATTTGGATCAGGACTTTACATTGATTTTGGCATTATGAGATAAAAACGTATCCTTCAGCTGACTGCTTCTCATAGTGACTTCAAGTGCTTTTGCTTCGACCTCACATCTCTGCAATGACAATGTGACTCCATGCCAGTTTCTTACAGCATATAATCTGCCAGACACAATTATTTCTGACAACAGGGCCATATTTTTCTCAGTCAAGTTATAGTATTTGTGGACAAAAACCTTATCTAAGCTATCACCATTGCATCTCCTCTGTTTTAATGAACGTTTGGGATTAAAGGTTGGTGCCGACTACTGAAGGTGCCCTGAAGTGGATTTTGAACATACTGACCAATAATTCTTGCCAGGTTTTTGATTGTCCAACATGTGCAGAGTGTTCACTAAAAGATGCTGGTTATGCTGCTTAATCTGCCAGTTAGCTTAAGCCTCATAACTTGTCTCAAACCATATCTACTGAAATAAATAGAATTTACAAAAAAAAGAAGTGCTCCTCTGGCTAAATATATTGATTCATTTTTAATCATTCATTTCTATCACAGTAGTTTTTCCTTGCTAGGAATTATGGATATGGACTTAGTTCAGTTCTTATCCCTGCAGCTGAGTCTAGCTGATTGCCATTTCCATGGAATCACATAGCTCCCTGTGTTTTTCCATGATAGTACTCAGTACCCATATTGTTACAAGACTTTTATTTATTTGTATTCCATACTAGATTGTAAACATCTTGGGTGTAAAAATGTGTCTTTTCTCCTAATTCTACTTGTAGCACCTCGAATGAGGACTGGCACAAAGTAGATATACAAAGTCCAGATCACAAACAATTCTTTAGGTCAGGCTTCTTCAGTCTATATTCTAGAACAAGGATTCGCCACACTGTTGACAAGCTTCTCAAAGTTACAAGATCTTCATGAAAGCCCACCTGATACATCATGAGTGAGAAACAAGAGGTAAAAGCCCCCATATAAGGAGGAATTTGCCCCCATAGTTCTTGTGCACATTTTGACAACCTCAAGTAAGCAGCATAGTTGTTTTTATAGGAATATTAACAAGGTCATTACCTTCAGAAACAAATGAAAACACCCTCCAAGTAGATTTTCTCAGGTTGGAAGGGAAAAAGGAGGTGATAAAAGTCCATCTATAAGACATTCTAATCAATAGAGATTACGAATGGCAAAAGATAAACCAGTATTCCAGCTTATTGATACAAATATTTTAATCTTCTTCATATTTAACACATACAATCCCCTCTACATTTGTTCATATCTTGGGGAACATAGACTTTAAATTGGGAGTTTTAATTATTAAAGACAATAATTTTAATTATTTAATTTTAATTATTAAAAGTATCTCCTCCTGAATTAACTTGATTTTTTTTCTTTCAACAAATACATATTGAGCATGTATTATTTACTGATAGTAAAATTTAAAGCTGAATAACATTCCACCATCTCTGAATTTAGAGTACATTCCATGGGAAAAACTGACATATAAACAATTATAATAAAATGTATTTTGAGGCCATGTATATGATAGACAGCTCAAAAGTGCTTATGAGGAAGGCACCAAAATCTTTAGAGAAGGTTTTATGGAAGATATAACACTTGAGATATATCTTTTTTCAGATTTTACCAGATTGAAAATGGGAAAGGCTGTTCCAATAAGAAACAACAGTATAAATAGAGGTATGAAGATTTGAAGGAACAGGGCTTGTTCAGGGAATGATAAATACACTGATGTGAAAGGGTTATAGGTTTCATAGCAGAGTAGAGAATAGTGGAAGTATTGACAAGAGGGCAGATTTAGACACAATAGTAAAGGATCTTTGAATCAGGTTTTACTCACTGTCTTTTATAACTGCAGTGGGCCCCACCTAATGTGATGCTAATTCTTATACAACATGACTCTGCCAACTTCACTTCACCCCTACCCTCAACCCTCTGTGATATCTGATTAGACTGAGATTGTCACATCTTATCCAAGAACAACCAACTCATAAGCTGGACAGCAACCTATGAAGTAGCATAGGACAAAAAGATTAACTTAAGTAATCAGAGTTTTATTATCTAGAATTTTAAATGGGGGTGTACCAAAAGTATGAACTGATTTGCAGTGAAGATGAAAGAGATGGCAAGCCTGCTCCATAGGAAGCAAACACCATGAATAATCTAGAGCTTTGAAACAGAGAAGAAGGAGATGAACACGAGCGAGGTGATACAAATAGAGAACAGTGAAAGGGCCAGCCAGACACAGCAGCGGGCCTATGGCTCCTTCTCCAATAAGATCCCTGCCCTTCTTGATATCTGATTGTTTGGCTTTATCTAAGAACAGAAAGAACAAAATCAGAAGAGCCTTGTATATCACAAGGATGAGTCTTCTATTTAATTTGGAGGTGACAGTGAGCTATTCAAGGGATTTAAGCAGAGGAATAAAATAAACAAATTTGCAGTAGTGTTTTGGGAAGGAAATTAGACCACTCTGGAGCTGATCTTTGGGCCATCCACTGTTATATTACTGACATGGATTTCTCATGGCACATTTCAGGATATACTGTATCCAACTTTCTTCTCATTTTAAAGATCATATAGAGAAATGCACACATAGTAAGGGACCTTATAATGACATAGGTTAAAAGCAGACTGGAAGACATGGGTTACAAAAGATTATGGCAGGGCGGGCCATGGTGGCTCAGCAGGCAGAGTTCTTGCCTTGCATGCCCAAGACCTGGGTTCAATTTCCAGTGCCTGCTGATGTAAAAAAAAAAAAAAAAAAAAAAAAAATTATGGCAGCTTATTTTTATAAATGAAGATCTTGACTCCCCATTTCTAACCTCAGGATATAATCCTGTGGACCCCTCTCTTTCATTGACACTAGTATTTCCATCTACCCAATTTATTTTACCCTTTGTCCCCCCATTATTTATTTATTTATTATCCATATTTTTTTACTCATCTGTCCATACCCTTGTGTTCTAGTTTGCTGGCTGCCAGAATGCAATATACCAGAAATGGAACGGCTTTTAACAGGGGGAATTTAATGAGTTGCTAGTTTACAGTTCTAAGGCTGAGAAAATGCCCCAATTAAAACAAGTCTATAGAGATGTCCAATCAAAGGCATCCATGGAAAGATACCTTGGTTCAAGAAGGCCGATGAAGTTCAGGGTTTCTCTCTCAAATGAGAAGGCACATGGCAAACACAGTCAGGGCTTCTCTCTTGGCTGGAAGAGCACATGGCGAATACGGCGTCATCTGCTAGCTTACTCTCCTGGCTTCTGGTTTCATGAAGCTCCCCGGGAGGCGTTTTCCTTCTTCATCTCCAATGGACTCTCTGCTTCGTGGTGCTGCAGCATTCTCTGCTCTCTCTGAATCTCTCTCTCTAAAATGTTTCCTCTTTTATAGGACTTCAGAAACTAATCAAGACCCACTCAAATGGGTGGAGACATGTCGTCACCTAATCCAGTTTAACAACCACTCTTGACTAAATCACATCAACCAGGGAGATGATCACATTACAGTTTCAAATATACAGTATTGAATAGGGATTATTCTACCTTTATGAAATGGGATTTATATTAAAACATGGTTTTTCTTAGGGCACATGCTTCCTTTCAAACCAGCACACCTTGATAAAAGGAGCATCAGGCACAAGGTTTTCACAATCACACAGTCACACTGTAAAATATATCTTTATACAATCATCTTCAAGAATCAAAGCTACTAGAACACAGCTCAACAGTTTCAGGTACTTCCCTCTAGCTTTTAATGCCTCTTCATTCTCTAAACTCATGTAACGACAAACAAATAAAAATAAGGATAAAGAAGAGACAAGAGTGAATGAATGAATAATTTCTACACATTTCTGAAAAATATAGAACACAGGATTTATAGAGTCAAGATATTAAACCTAGGTGCTTACAGAGATCCCAAGTTGTTGTACAGCAAAAGTTCAAGAGATACCAGAAAATGTGGAATGAATATGGGACTGAAAACATGGGGATTGGTGTAGAATTTTCATGGAGAGCGGCTGATCGCCAGTTTCTCATCCTCACCCCAAGCAGCCAAGGGACTACCTCTTTCATCCAGCAGAGAACACTTTATTTTCTGGCAAATTCAAATCTCGAGGCTAGACCCAAAAGTTTCAGGTAAGCAGTTAGGTAAGGAGCTAAAGATAGGAGAATTAAATAAGAATGGTGATAGAGAACTTGGGGCCCTGATTTTCTCCAAGTGTAACTCGCATACAGGAAGTTGGGGGTCTACTCTGGGTAATAAAATTTTACATACCTCGTGAATTCCTCAGTGAAAATGTAAGCTCATCACCTAATAATACTACCATGAAATCCACAGCCGAAAACTTGCCCCTACACACAAAACATTCTAACAGCTTTTAGTGCCTCATTCCATAATCTGAATAAGCATGCAAGATTCTCAACATTTAATAAAAGCCTCCAACAGGAAATAAACTGAAATGAACTGATTAGACTACCTCAGAGGAACAGTGAGGTTTCAGCAAGTTGTATGCTACCAGCAAATTCCAAATAATATCCTCAAAGTAAGAAAAGATGTCATATTCATAAAAGTAAAAGTATGCTACAAAGAAGGAGCAATTAGAGAACCAAAACCAAGATCATAGAGATAAAAAATAAGGTCATCTACATTGGGGAGGAGGCAAACTTTTTCTGATAAGGGCCATATATTAAATATTTTAGGCTTGCGGTCTATCAACTCTGCTGTTGTAACATGAGTATAGCCACAGTCAATACATAAGTGAATGAAAGTGATTATGTTTCAACAACATTTTCTTTACAAAAATTTGATTTCATTTATACCACTTGACCCAATAGCATCATTGCTGCATTTGGTCATCCCATAGTTTACTGATATCTGATCTAAACTTAGATAGATAGATAGATAGATAGATAGATAGATAGATAGATAGATAGATAGATAGATAGATAGATAGATAGATACATAAATAGATAGGTAGATACATAGATAGATAGGTATATAGATGATAGATAGATACGTAGATACATAGATAGGTAGATAGATGATAGATAGATAGATAGATAGATACATAGATACATAGATACATAGATAGGTAGATAGATGATAGATAGATAGATAGATAGATAGATAGATAGATAGATAGATAGATAGATAGATAGATAGATAGATGATAGATAGATAGAAAGATAGATAGATAGATGATAGATAGATAGATAGGCTGAGGAAATAACCGTGAGCATGGCAAAAACATAAAGAAATGGGAAACAGAAGAGGAAAAACAAACATCCATCCAGAAGTTCAAACTCTGACCAACAGAAATTTCAGACGAGAGAATAGAGAAAGTGGGGAGAGAGCATTAAAAAAAGAGAGAAAATAGATTTTCACAGAATTGAAGGACACAGCCACCAGATGTAAAAGGTCCACTGTGTACCCAGAAAAATGAATGAGAAAAGGCCCAAACCAAAGTACATCCTTGTGCAATTTCCAAGTACTGTTAAGAGAATACCATAAACACATATTCTCCACAAATGAGTGAGAGTGGTTATGAGAAGGCAGTGGTGAAATGCTTTAAACATCCTGAGGGAAAATGATTTACAGCTCAGAATTACATATGAAGTCAAATTATTAATCAAAAGTAAGAGTGTTCGGGGTGCCTAGATGCCTTTATATTTTTCCATGTCAAACACTCCTGGGCCAGTCAGCCTCCCTTCCTCTCCTTATATGTAATATCAACTTTTCCCCTCTTTCTAGCAGGTACTTTCAAAAGAACTATGTACATTTTAATATAAAAAAATAAATTATTTTGAGCCATTTTGGGGAAAAAAAGGATGGGTAATCTAAAAAAAAATGCAGATGACATTTTCATTTCCTTGTACCCCTTTAACCCACTGTAAGGAAAGAGAGAGCTGTCTTCTCTTTGACTAGAATTTCAGGAGTTCATATGTTTAGGACTGTGTTCCTGCTGATGAGTACTAAAGCAGACATTTCTTTGTTAGGTCATGAAGGGAAAGACCCCCGGTCGGAAGACATATTATAAGTGAGTAATCTTTGCTTTACAAATTGTGTTCATTTTCTTTGTGTTATCTCATAAACTTGAAAAAAGTTGTTTAACTTTTCAGCTGTGCTACATGGCACAAGGAAGAGAATTTGTTCACTTTGGGGATGAAGGGTTGAACAAGAAGCAGTGGCTTCTGGAAGCTACTATAATGGTGTCAGGGGTGATCAGAGAAAGATTCCAAGGGGAGGTGACATCTGAGGGGACAGATAATCACATAATTGCTCCCCACTTGCTCTCAAATATTAACTTCTCAGAAAGAGATTTCCTGACCACCCCATCAAACTGTCATTGGTCCTTATCCTCCATGACTTTCCTTTAGAATACTTATCATCACTTGACATTGCAGTGCAGCTAGGATGGGTTTTTTTCCCCTCTTCTCCCACACTCTTAATCAGTATTTTTATTGTCTATCTCATTAACTAAAATGCAAGTCCTCTGACGGCAGCATTTTGTCTCTTTCGCTGTTACATTACCAGCACCAAAACAGTGTAAGAGCTTAATAAATATTTGTTGAATAAATAACTGAATTTTCAACCTATTTTCAACATAGAACCAGATAAAGGGGTTCTGAATTTTACTTTTATTAAGGGCTAGCATTTGCTTCTAGGTACTAAGTCAATTTTTGCTTGAATCACAGTTTAGCCACATGGGGGCTCTACTGTTAGCCACAAGAGTTTCTAAGCTTCCCCCACATTCTCAAATGAACGTCCCTGGCAGGGGATGGCCACAGTTATAGAACATTAACAATACAGAGAATGGTGAACCATTCTCAAGCCTGGCTTGAGAGAGTTCCTAAACAGGCTGATACAGTTTAATATAAAACAAAGACCTAGAGGCCTTTATTCTCTACTACTATACTGCAAATCTATGTAGGACTTCTCCCTGAAATTTAAAATCTCTGAGGGCTACAATATGAAGTAAAGAATCATATTTAATGCTTTAGAAATAAAAATAGAACTAATCTATGGAACATCTGCTTCTTTATCCAAAGCAAGAATTATCTTTCCCCACCTGGTGGTTGGGAAATTTAATTCTTAATGCAGATAAATGTATCAGGAAGGCAAATTTAAAAATATACTAGTATACCCAATTATTATGTACAGTGCTTTAAAAATACAATAGAAAATGCTCTTTAAAAAATTTTGCTACACCAGAATATATGGGAAGTGAATAAAGTAAAATGTTTATTATGATACTATTTAAACAACATAGACTTTATATTCAAAGCACAGTCATACCAGCAAAGTGAAATATCAAATATACTAAGGTGCAAATTTGGTTAAGAAGCTTTGACAGTCACTCTAAAACTCTTTTGTTCCACTGTGAAAAATACTAATATTTGGGAATATATATATATGTATGTATGTATATGATAAATTTTACAGTGTGATGCTGGTACTACATGTTCCCTCATGGAATTTGTTCTAAATGAAAAGCTAGAAAACAGACTTCTCTCAATACAAATGACTGCAAATGAATTCTGATTTCTGTTTGATATGATTTTTTTGAGCCTTTGTTAGAGCACCACTTCAATACTAACATAAAACTTAGTAGGTTTTTTTAGCAGGGAACAACACTGAATAATTACTTTTGCTGATTATGGGCAAAAAGGTAAGCATGATGGAAAATGAAGAACAGAAAAGGTGGTAAATATGATTAATCAACATAGATTTTCTGTACTTCGTTATCAATTCTTGTCACCAAACTTGCCATTTGTTCCATTACTGAATTCCCCGAACAAAATCAAAATATGTACTTCTCTCCAAGCTCCAAGTTCCATAATATTCAAAAGTTCTCCAAGTCTTAAATTTGCTACCAAGAGTAAATAGATGCCCAAGTAGTCACTGGGTCTGGATATCCTGCTTAATTGATGAGTGCATTCTTGTTGAAAATATGTACCATTAAATCTTATTCCACAGGAAGCCAACAGCCAATGCAAAATATGGGATGAGCTAGAGTCCAAATGACCTGGTAGCTCCCATAACCTGATGGCATTAAAAAATAAAAGACTACTTCACATCCACAGGATGGCTATTATTAAATTAAAAAAAAAATAACTAGAATAAGTGTCGGGAAGGATCCTGAGAAACTGGAACCTTCATACACTATTGGTAGGGACATAAAACGGTAGTCACTGTGAGGGGAAATATAGAATTGTTATATAACCCAGCGATTCCACTCCTAGGTCTAAACTCAAAAAAAATTTGGAAACAGGGACTCAGACAGTTACTTGTACACCAATGTTCATAGTAGCATGCTGGCAACAGCCAAAAAGTAGAAAGGACCTAAGTGTCCATCAAGGGATGAATGAATTAATCAAATGTGGTATATTCACACAAAAGAATATTATTCAGCCATAAGAGGAAATGAAGTTTTGAGAATTGTTACAAAATGGAGGAACCTTGAAAACATTATGCTGAATGAAATAAGCACGGCACAGTGGACAAATACTGTATGGTTTCACTTATATGAAATGTTCAGAGATAGCAAATTCATAGAAACAAAAGTAGATTAGAGGTTACCATGGGAAGTGGGGAGTGGGGAAGAGGGAGTTATTGCTTAATGGGTACATAATTTGCAAATGTTGAAAAATTTTTAAATAATAATAAAAGAGACTTTAGAGACAGAAAACAACATGCAATGTGTGGGCTTTGCTTCAATCTTAATTAAAAACTTAAGAACTTGCTAATTTTATTAACTGTGATAATACTAGATGGTTAAATTAAAATTTTTTATCAAACAAAACATATAAACTGAAATATATACGTGGGTAAAATGTCATGATGTCCAGGATTTTCTTTGAAAATACTCCACACACACAAAAATGTATATATTGGGAGATCGTGGGTGGGGGTGGGGTGAGCTAGATGAAACAAAATTAGCAAAATATTGATACTTTTTAAAAGTTTTATTTATTATACTACTATCACTAATGTTCTATAGGTTTTCAATTTTTCACTAAAATAAGATGTATTATTTCCTTGAACTCACATAGTCTTTTCAGTCTTCAGAAGTCTTCCATTAAGGGTTATATTTTCAGAGTTTGTTACATTTCTCTAGTCACAAATTTAGCTCAGGTATGAGTACAATATAACTTGGAAATATAGATGGATGCTGTGACTTAAATGTATCTTCAGATCGGGTGGAGGAAAATGTGTTGGATAACATTGCATGGTTTCATTCATTACATTTACTTCTTTCTAAAAAACACTGAGAAGCCATTTAATGGTCAGATCTAGAACCTACTTTTATCTAAGTCAGAAATATTCACTTATAACCATTTTAACCAGACATGGTTTTAATGGAGCCCTTGGAGCAAGCAGATGGAAACCACAGATATTTCAGAGAAGTGTTAATGATGTAATGGGAGATCAAAATCAATTTACAAATGTGGAAATGTCTAAGTATTTTAACCAACCAGAAGTGAAGAAAATCATTTTCACAATTGTAAGGAAATCTATATTGGCATTCTGACAACACCTTTATTTGATAAGAGAATTGTGTCACAAACATGAAGCTCTTTTTAATAGCTAGATCAAATGTATTTACTCGTGAAACACTTTAGGAGTTAGAAGAGAATGACAACGATGCATGCAGTATAATAAATGTTAGTAGTACTGAAATTGTAGTGGAAAGGAAATATTGAGGAACTTTTTATAAGATTGGTTAGTTCTGACTCTGCCCTTGGTCTTGTAGGTGAGCCTTAACTTATATATGTTCCAGTATATGTTCGTGACAAGAGAACATAGACTGAATCAAAGGAAAATTAGTTTTCTCATAGGTATTCTGATAACTCCCCAAACGGTTGTTCAACCAATAAAACTAGGAATCATCTTCATCACTCTCTTTTTCTCATATTTCTAATTCTAATCCATTAGAAAAATCCTATTGGCTTCCCTAAAAATATCCAGAATCCAATCGATTCTTGCCACTTCCACGGCTGCCACACTGGCCCAAGCCATCATCATTCCTCTCCTGGATTGGTGAAAAGTCTTTTTAGTGGCCACCCTGCTTTTACCCTTTCCTCTTGAGAGGCCATCCATACCACAGCAATAAAACTGATCCTTTAATAGGTATAACAATAATTTCTTTACACAAAATCTTAAGTTTGCTCCCTATTTTCTGTAGAATAAAGCCAAAATTCTTACAATGGCATACAAAGCCTTTCATAAACCTGACTTCATCTCCAACTACTCTGCCCCTCACTCTTTCCATTCTACACTCTCTGGTCTCCTTGCTGCTCATTAGATACATAATCCATTTGTACATTAGGGCCTTTGCACTAGCCATTCCTCATATTTTAAAGGCGAAAAAACCTTACCTCCTTCAAGGGTTTGCTCAGATCATATCTTAATGGCCATAACGGTCTTATTTAAAATTGTAATCCACCCCATCTATGAGACTCCCAATCTTCCTTATCCTTCTTTTCTTTTCACTCTTCTATAGTACTCACCACCTTTACCATAAATGTTTATTTTTTATTTTCTGCCTTCCTCCTTTAGAATGTAAGCTCCATACAGGAAGAAATCCTTGTTCTGTCCACTGATGTATTTGAAGTGCTTAGAACAGTGCCTAGTACACAGTAGGTACTCAAACTAGGTATTTATTAAGTGAATAGAATCTCTGAGGCCATCCACTATAAAGGTATCACTTCTTTAAGAGCTGATTTTCCAAGCACATGTTTGACAATTTAGTCTCATATTTGAATGAAATTTGGCATTGCATACTGAGATTGGGTTTATTTACCCAATTTATACAAAATATTTTCAGCTCTGTGGAGTATTACAAGTGTAATTAAAAAAAAAAGTCTTTAGATACATGATACTAAGTTTTATAATTGCATAAATCATTAAGGTCCTAAATTCATTGGGGAAACTTACTTTTCAAGTAATTTACAGTTTGTTCAGTATATGGGGCTAAGTGCAAAAGAACTTACTAAATACACAGTGTAATATAATTTTGCTTTTGTTAAAAGATAAAACAGAAGTAATAAGCTTGTTGTAGTCATCAAGTAAAAGGAGGATGGATTTTTTAAAAAGTATACTAGCAAATTACTAAAATTTTTTTAATATTTTGGGGAGTGTGTGTGCATGGTCTGGGAATTGAACCCAGGTCTCCTGCATGGAAGGTGAGCATTTTACCACTGAACCACCCTAAAAATTCTTTAGAACATAATTTCTCTACTAGCCTCATAGATAGGCCTCCCTCTTCTGCCTCTTCATTTCCCTACACCAATACAGACCTGGTGGTAATGCCTGCTTAAAGGTTAAAGCCAAGGTAGAGGACCACCCACAGTTCCTGGAGGCAGACCCAATCTGATTGGCTAGTGATTGCCATCAATGATCATTATTAAGAAGAAATATCAATTAGGAGGTCCATAGGGTGAGTGTGATGTCAGAACTATGGGGCAGGACAAGTTCAGAAGTCAAGGTACCAGGAAAAATTCTGAAAAGTAAGGATAAGGGGGTGGGCCACAGTGGCTCAGCAGGCAGAGTTCCTGCCTGCCATGCTGGAGACCTGGGTTTGATTCCCAGTGCCTGCCCATGCAAAAAAAAGAAAAAAAAAAAAAGAAAGAAAGAGAAAGTAAGGACAAGGTATGTAACACAACAGAGGACATTACTCACCATGAATAACCCATGAAGATTTCTCATAAGAAAAGGAGAAAGAGAGTTGCAGTCTCAATAGGCCCCTCTGTGTTTCTGTTATCAGGGAGTTTGAGAAAGACAAGCAGCACAAAACAGATATCTCAATGGTTACTTCCCAAGGGGAAGAAGAAGAAGAGAGAGTGATAGTGGGGAAAAAAAAGAGGCTTTCAAGCACAAGAGTTATGAAAGAACCGAAGGAGTTATCTGATCCCTTTAGTATTTTTTGAGAGATACAAGTTGTCAAGCTCCAATTGGGATGTCAGATGGTAAAGACTCAAGGTGTTATCCTTCTGTAATGTGCCATGGGAAATATTCAAAAGCATATTTACTATTTTCATACAATTTATAGTCTAATTATAAAGACAAGTGATGTCTACATGAAAAGTTAAGATTGCCTGCTGATGGTGTAGGTTCTCCCACCTTGCTTTTAATCATATTTGTTAAGAACACTGTTCTAGTTTGCTACCTGCT